>CM076732.1:619630-632130 GCA_038501795.1 Pseudopleuronectes americanus
TTTTAATCTCACCTCCTCTCGGACCCGGTGCGCCAACCTAATCCCCGGCTGGGTGCGTCTCTCTCTCTCTCTCTCTCTCTCTCTCTCTCTCTCTCTCTCTCTCTCAAGGCGCTTGGCAGCAGAGGAACAGATGGAGAGCGTCTTGTGGCCTAGATACGTTTGCCTAAAACCAGGCCTGTGAAGTTGGTGACGTGCCGTAGACCTGATTAGGTTGTGGCGATGTGGAATTCGTGCAGGGACAGGAAAGGACCAGACATATTGGCCGTGCATCACATAAACACACGCAGACTGAGAGCGGTTTGAAAATGGCCCCTCGGTGCAGATTCGGGAGGAAATGAGTTGCCACCCGAGGGTTTCATAACCGCAGAGGGTCGACACCACAGGGCACTTTATTTCTGGGGGTGAGAGCGGAGGAGGCAGACGAGCAGCTCTCCTCCTGGTAATTAGAGGAGGAATAACGATATCCTTTGTGCCGGAGCTATTCAGGGAGCAGAGAGCGGGAGGACAAAGCCGGCCGGCCCTGCTCTCTGTGTACCCTTGTTGTCGTTCTCATGTAACAGGCTTGGGTCACTGCCTGCGTTCGGGGCCCTACAGCTGGGCCCTCGGCTGGACAACACTGTCACCCATCCCTGTCCACTCACTAAATGACAAACATTCATTTACGCCATTTAGAGCTCCTTTGATTTGTGCCACTGACCTATTTCACCGGGATGGCAGAGTCGCCGTTGCATGAAGTTTGGAAATAACAATAATAAACATTTATTATAGGTATGAGATGATACACAGAGTTGAAGTGTTAAAAAAGCTGATAAAACACTAGAACTCAGAAGAGCAGATTTCCCTGATGATGAAAAACACACAATATCGTAAATTTTAAAAATGTGAAAAAGAAATATGCTCTGGATCTGCACTAAAATGAAATGGGTTATTCTGTGACTCATATCACATCTTTCTACCAAGTTTCGTGGACATCTGATTTGTTGTGTTTGTGTAATCTTGTTCACAAACAAACAAACTACCAACAAACAGACGGGTGGTGAAAACGTAACCTGATTAAAATAGTTCACTAAGCTGTTTAGGGTTGAGATAGAAATTAAATCAAAGCCTTAATGACAATATTTAAGTTTCTTTTTGGTAAAAACACAAATGGACAAACTAAATATCCACTTTAATATAATAAACAGCATTAAGAACATATCAGGACAATGTTGATGTTTATGGGACAAAAACGTTTGTGAATCACTGTTGTGGATATTTTGTTTAGTTGTGTATTTAATGCTGTGTTTGCTGTTTGTAAGATGATTGTGTATTTGGTCTCTGTCAGCTGCAGTTTATCTCACCTCACAACATCTTCTCTCAGGGGAAAAGGTCAAATCCAGTGACCTTTGAGTCACTGGTCAAATACCAAATTTCTGCTGTTACTAATTATGGCTTTTTTTGCTCGGAAGAAAGTTCCAAATGTCGCCAGGAGTCTGAGGTTGGTGATTTGATAAGAATGTACAAAATGCCTTTATTAATTTCACATTTCAATCTTTATTTCTGTTATTTCTACTGTTTTGTCCAAATGCTTCGTCGAGGTTAGTGAACAACAAACAAATACAAATCACTTGAAGTTGTTTATTTATAAAATACAATCATCTCACAGACATTCAAACATTCATCTCCAACAGATCAACACTTTAAAATAATATCAGTTTCATCTCCTGTCAGTCTGAAGCATGATGAAGAGTTTATGTTTCATAACGTCTCTTCTTCTCTGAGCCTGTGGTTTGTTGTTGTCCCAGTTCTCCCCCCTGTGGCCACATGGCAGCACTGCAAGTATTTTCATTATTATTCCCTCATGTTCAGGACTCCAGTTCAGTGCAGGAACCAGATTATAGCACTTTTATTCTGTGGGATTTACTTTCCCAAAAAACCTCCTCCCTCGCCTCTGCATGTGAGCATCTGCTGCCTCCTCCTCCTCCCTCACCTCCTGGACGTGCTGATGTCAGAGTTCCTCTCAGGATGGACTGTGACTGTGTGGACGCTCAGAACAGCTGCTCGCCCTTTTCCTCTTTATCTGCTCGGCCCTGTTCGCTCACGTCTAATCCCCGGAGTCAGCCGGGTGCCAGAGAACGTCCACAACACCTGAGAGAGGCAGGAGGTAGAGAGGAGGAGGCCTCAGGTCTGCAGGCGTCCAGGTACCAGTCAGATATAGAAGGAGTCAGGATGACCTCAGCTGCATTTCAGGGCCAAGGTCAACGGCACCAAGAACACAATAATGACACATGAACAAAACTATCAAACTATTATTATTAAAGTGTTATATAAACCACTTCCTGTCTCTAAACACCAAGTTTGGATTGCTTTATTTTAAGTTGAGATATGAATAATGAGTTGCTCTTATCACTGAATGAGTCATTATTCTCTTGAACTATGTCCGGCTCCTCCTGAATACCCAGAGTGCATTCTGTTTGCCTCCCTGTGTCTGGGACCCAAAGCTCAACTGGTGAACAGGGGTTTAATAAGAAAAAAGGAAACCAGGTATATTTATAAATGAAACTAAAACACACACACGTAAACAGACAATCGGAGAAAAACAAAGGGAGACAAAAACATGCAGAAATAATTGAAACAGGAAGTAAAGCAAGGGACACACACACACAAAGAAAGAAGTTTCAAAATAAAACAGGATAGGGAGGCTGCAAACAACTAAACACAACAGAAATCCAAGCATGAGGAAAAACAAGGGAGAGGTCCATTAAATAAAATGACTATACAACAGAAAGTCTTAAGTCTAAAGCTGCAAAACCACAACCTCACAACCCTGACGAGAACCTGACTTCAACAACACCACAAAGCACTGAACTTCAGCAGGTTCATCATATTTGCATCGCGTTTCTGTATTTGCATGTTTTGTGATATTTCTGTATGCGTCATCAAAGTGATGAAGATGTGTTTGCATGAGTTTTTCTCAATGTGCAGTGCGTTGAGCTTGAATAATAAATAATTATATAATTCTCCTGAGATCCTCTCACATTAGATCCTGTCTCTCTTCTTCTGGGATGGAGGCCCTTGTCTCTCCATCCTCATTTCCTCTGCTCGTGTAAGAAGGTGGAATCAAAACCCCAGCGGCCGGCATTAGAGAGGACGAGCCTGTGACTCACGATCACTCTGACATGTTGACTGTGATCCTGGGACGTGGAAACACAAAGCAGAGACAGATCTGGACGTCTGAGCCGTGAGGCTGCAGCTCCGGGCAGATTCCTGTTTGCATCACAAGCAGCTGCAGATGGATGAAGGAGGAAGGTCCAGACGAGCAGGTGAGTCTGTCCCATCACTCGGCTCCTGAGCTGACACGTGAGACAGCAGATCGATGGAAGACGGCAGCGGACCAAAGAAGACAAAAGACCCACATTTAACAATCTGAGCTATTTTTTCCTGCACACGTCAGAGAAGGTTCATCAATCTGATCTGAGCTGCTTCTCATCTCAGAGGTTTTGATTCCATCAGTGCTTGTTTGTTTTGTTAGCAGGATTCTGCAAAATCTACTGGACACAAACCAAGAAGCTTAGAGGGAGAATGTGAGTAATGAACGTTTAAATGTTGCTGTGGATCCGGATCAGGGAGTTTTTTAAAATATTTTCCTTGATTTCTCTCAGAATTACGAGTGAATCCTGATAAAATAAATAAATATAATAAAAATGTATTAATCTTGGATAGTATCGATGAGTTTTTGCAAATCTGTGTGGCTCCAAATGACACACCTGGTGGTGTGAGAGTAAGGCTGGAGGTGGAGGTGTGTGTGTGTGTGTCTGTGGTGGTGTCATTGTGTAGCTATTGTGTAGTTGGTTATTTTGCCAATGCTGCTTTGAATCTGGACCCAAATAACCAGTTCAACCATTAAAACGCAGCAGCTGATTAAAAACTGACTCTTTTTGTTCTTTACTCTATTGAAACATTTGTTCTTTTCTCTGTCTCCTTGTTGCTTCAGTACAAGAATGAATAATTCATCAAAGTTATTCTGTCCCCACTTCTCTTCCTCTTCCTCTTCCTCTGCAGATCAGCTGATTGGGTACCGAAGGACACAGCTTTTTGTCGACATGTATTGTCGTCTGTCTGTCAATGTGCATTTGTTCATTTGTGTATTTTGGAGCGATCCTCTTACTGCATCCATAGTGGTCCCAGTGTGTGTCCACAGTGTGTCCAGTGTGTGTCCAGCCAGTGTGTGTATCCACAGTGTGTGTCCCTGGGTGTGAGGAGGCTGAAGGACGTCCTGCCTCGCTGGGCGGGACAGGGCCTGTTTTTAGACCCGGGCATGGGCGGCCATCGTGATTACCTCTAATGCTTCCGTCTGGCCTTCTGATCGGTGACGTCAGGCTGGGGTGTAAGTGAACACCGGGACACGAGGACAGGGGACAGGAATAGAACGAGAGAGAGAGAGAGAGAGAGAGACAGAGGAAAACAGGAAGGAGAAATGTTTGAAACTCCCTGAAGGTCTGTGTTTAGATTTTAATATAACATCATATATTCATTCATACTTTGATTTAGATTTAACACTCAGATTTGACATTAACATTTAGAATCAACATTTTAGATTTAGATTTAACGATTTATTTACATTTTACATTTCACTTTAATCATTTGACATTTGACATTTAACATCCACGTTTTACATTTTATATTGAGATTTGAGACTTAAAATTTAGATTTGACTGTGAATCTGAACTCTAAATATACTTTGTGAGAAATATGTTGCTGTAATTTTCATTATACACATAGAATCTACTTCAGACAAAGAAAAAGCAAAACAGAAAATGAATGAAAATTTCCTCTCGTCCCTTCTCTTCTTTAAAGTGGTGAAAGGAAACAAAGACTCCAGACTCAGACCTCAGACCTCAGACCTCAGACCTCAGACCACATCGCCTCCTGGGCCTCATCGTGTGTGAGTGTAACTCCGGCCTCATCGTGACCCTGAGCTCGTCCCACAGATTAAGACGCTCCTCGCTCTAATTGATCTGATGCAGGGAACAACTTGTGCTTTGGAACAAAGTGTGAGAACAAATCGCTGCTCAGACGTCCCCTTGATTTAGGAAGTGATCTGATCAGCACAAATTAAATCAACCAGGGAACAACATTGACCTACATAGTTTTATAATGCAGACCACCCCCCCGCCCCTTCATCAAAAGGAGGATGATATCCTCTGTTTGTTGATTGAGCAGTTTTCATATTCGATGATTGAATACGTTTGAATTCTGATCTTTGCAGGCGGTCAAAGAGAAACAAGTAAAAACAGAAGAGACTTCTGTGCAGGAGTCAGGTTCTGTGCTGCACCACCACATCTCACCACCAGGAGGCAGAGTGGTAATGTGTTCACGGGAAATCACAACAAACAGCAGATGAATCCAGACCGAAGAAATCAATCATGATCTCACCTGATCCACCATCAAGCCCTGATTCCAATTTGTGTGAGATGATTGAGCAGAAACATTCATACAATCACTTCCTCTTTAGATGCTTGTCTTCAAAGTAAAAGCACAGTGTTTATAGTGTTGTGGCAATGGTTGATATTGAGCCGAATTACAGACCTTTTATTTTGAAAATAACATTTAAACGTATCTATAAACAAAAACATGAGAAGTAATGAAGCTTATTCAGTTTAATTTTATGAAAACCGTAAAGATATTCATTGCAGATAAACCAGGTAGGATGCACGCAAAGCTTTTCTAACTTCAACTCTGCACCACAGACTGTTTGTAAAAACAGACCTCACACTGTGATAATAGTTATTATATATATGAACTTATAATTCACTTAACACACACTGTAGGTAGTTTCATGTTTTGTGCTCAGATGTTTTTCATTGACGCTGCAGCTGGATGAGAGAGGAGGCCGTGATCCGGAAAGCATCACTGCTCCCATCTGCTCACTTCCTCTTTGAGTGTGTGTGTGTGTTTGTGTTTTGCTTCCCCAGGGTTATTGGACTGGAACTTTTCTGTCATCACCCACGAACTGAATCCAAATTGTCGTGGTTGTCAAATAAAAACCTGACGTCTCGACACCGGGTTGTTTTCATTCCACTGATTAGTCTCAGAGGGATTTTTTTTTAAACGGTCCAATAAAATTACACTGAAGCTTTTGAGAGTTTCCCCGACAGCAGGGAGGAGTGTGTGTTGTGAGTTGTGTGTTGTGTAACGGGACATGGAAATGGAATTTGTGTGTGTCTGAGCACTAATCCGGGTATTTACAGAGGCAGAACAAATTTAAAAGCTGACCTGTGTTTTTGTCTAATGTCACGATCACACTGAACAGCTGTAACGTTTCTATAATTCACACAACATCTGGAGTGATGATGATGATGGTTTGTCCTTGAGATTCGACTCCGGGTCCAAACCAAACTGAGCAGCTGTGACTCTCCAAACTCAGAGGGATTACAAATGACATAAGAGGCTGTGAGGGAGCCAGCGGGGGTGCACCACAGAGACCACAGAGACCACAGTGACGCCATCAGGAGGCTCAATGGAGGGAGTCGCGCCCCCCTTCCCACCTGCACTGGAAATCAATCAAAAGAGTCTCCTGGCTGCTGAATGTCCACCTGCAGCAAGCGTTCTCTCTCTCTATCCATCCATCCATCCATCCATCTATCTATCTATCTATCTATCTATCTATCTATCTATCTATCTATCTATCTATCTATCTATCTATCTATCTATCTATCTATCTATCTATCTATCTATCTATCTATCCATCTATCTATCTATCTATCTATCTATCTATCTATCTATCTATCTATCTGGCCGCCCACCTGTCAATCACCACAGTAACACCAGTGGAATCACGGTGTCACACACTTTATGTTTTCTTTCTATACATAAATCCCCAAATTAAATCAATACTTTAAATCAAAGCTTCAAACATAATTGCGCTTTTCTGATTTAAACCATTTTTAGTTTTTTTTATTGTAATAAGGGGACATGTTTAAATGTCACACATTCATGCTTTGTTGTTTAAACAATTAAACAAGTAATGTTTACTTGTTTAATTCTTATTATTCTTATTAATATTATTTTAGTAGTAGTAATAGTAGTAGTGGTAGTAATATTTATCCAAATAATGGCAATATGTAAAACAGTGAGTTCTCTATGCACAAATTAATCTCAAATACAACATAATTAAAGATGGCCAATCTTCCTTTATGAATAATAAACCTGTTTTAATTATTTAGTTAATGTTTCTCATGGTGACATTTGAACGCAGTGATGGAGTCTGCAGGTGTCACACAATGGCCGCGGGTCATGTGGTCATGTGGTGAATCTCCAGGATGTTGGAGCGCGCAGGAGGAGGGGGAGGAAGAGGAGGAGGTGGAGGAAGAGGAGGAGGAGGAGCGAACCCAGGAAGAAGGAGGTGACAAGTCTCGCGTTGCTGCTGCGACTGTCGCTCAGATTCACGGGAGAAGCGGAGGATTCGGGATCTGAGGCTGCGTGAAGAAGGAGAAGCGACTTGAGACTGAGAGAATCTGAGGAGGAGGCTCCGGGTGATGTGCACGGGAGCGGACAGGCTCCTCCGGCGGACCAGGAGGTGCTGAAGGCTGGAGCGCGTCTCCTCCGGCTGCTGTGACGTGAGGAGAGGACCGTGTTTTCTCCTGGAGGTTGTAGAAGAAGAAGGAGGAGGAGGAGAGGAGAGGAGCTGGGGTTTGAATCCTTCATGTCTGCCGTGGTCCTTCGGGCCTGCGGTCGCTCGACTGGACACCAGCTCCAACGCGCACGCACCTCTGGCACAAAGTCAAGGATGCTCCGAGCAACGCGCACCGCAGAGGCAGCAGCATGACCGTGGTCACCCGGACACAGGACACGGGTCAGTAGTGGGAATCGAACCACCGATGCTCTTCACACACAACGCTTCAATGGCACCGCTTGGACCGTGCGTATTTCCGTGCTCTCCATCGACGTGACACCGCTGCGTGCGTGCGTGTGCGCCCGGACGCCGCTGCCGCTCCGCTGGATCCCGCAGCTCCACCGGGTCTCCACCCAGACCAGTGCCCGGGCCAGAGGTTGATCCAGTGCGGGGAAACCCCCCCCGGAGCCCCGCCGCTCCGCGTCACGTCATGGATGACTCGGGGATAATCCGGCGCCGGAGGCTGCAGGTGAGGCTGAGGAGCAGGAGGAGCAGGAGGAGCTCCTGCAGGAGGAGCTCGAGCAGGAGGAGCTGTGTCCTCCTGATGGAGGAGCCGTGTCCTCCTGATGGGTTTCATCTAGAAGCGTCTTTCTCTCTCTGCTCAGGTGTTTTCACGGAGATGCTTCACAGGTTTACTGATGACACGTTACTGGGATGTCTCACTTTCAGTTTCCAGTAGTAATCCTCTCTCTGGTACCGAGTGGAACCTTCTTTCACACATATACAGGCTTTAATACAAAATATTTAATGTTTCATGCTGACTCTAAGGTTGATCTTACATTTTGAGCCACTTCACAGCCCATTAAAACCAGCAGAACCAGTCTATAGGGAGAATCTAACTATGTATTTGCTTAGAGGATTGTGACTTCATATGTTTTCCATTCACCAGTTAATCCTCCAGTCTATATTCTCGAATATCCACCTGATCTAAATAGTGATGGAGTCACATTCAGATGAATTGATCATAGGTGTGTGTGTGGTGATCAGTGCACTGCAACAAAAGGATCCTACTGGTCCACGTCTCTGTATTGTGATGTATTGTGATGGATTGTGTTTTTCCCATATCATCACTATAAAGCCATTTTATTTTATTTTTATGCAGACTCCTGAATAGTCACCATGACCGATTTTTGGAGGCTGATAATCAAAATAACGATATATTGTCCTTTTAAAAAAAATTGGCAATGATTCCAAAAAGTTCGTCAGCAAATTATGACAAAAAAATGTTATTGCAGCATTTTTTACAGAATATTTTACCGTTTAACCCAAAAATCTTTGCATGAACAACTATAATTAAAAAGAAAGACATATAAATATATATATGTAGAGCTCAAATTAATGTAAACGCCTTATTCTGCAAAATAAAATCTCTCCCATCAGCCAACATGATTCAATACGTCTGTGACATCAGCTGATATCAGCCAAACGACACCGGGCTCTGATCTACTGAGATGACGTGTTCCAGAGACTGTGTTCATCCATTATGAAGCAGGCTGCTTAACCACGGGTCTTACACACCCCACACACACACACACCCACCCCTCCCCTCCATCTTTGTGTGATTCAGTCAAGTGAACTGAGCAGAGATGAGCAGCCTGCAGGCCGGGTGGAGCGCCGCCTCCCGTGGGCCTGTGTGCACGTCACCGGGTGTAGTAGGGTTTGTTTTCTACCACAGAAGAAGAAGAGGAGCGCTCTGAGGAACATTGACACCCCTCGGTTATGAAGAGGGAGGTGTGGGTGGAGGGTGAGGGGGAGTGGAGGAGGGATTAGTGTGGAGGTGTGTGGATGGTTCCATGTCTCATCCTCCATGGCGTCGGCTCACGGCCCGGTGATGTACGACAGGAGCTGAGAGAGCATCCATCACAGAGTCCCACTCACAAAGCCTTTCAGAGATACAGGCAGTCCAGCTGAACGATTTAGCATTGTGTGTCTGTGTGTCTGTGTGTGTGTGTGTGTGTGAGAGAGAGAGTAGTTTAAAAGGTGTTAAGCTTAATTACATGGAGTTTCCCACCCATGTATGTGTGTGTTTCCTCAAATTGTGTGTTGATGGGGGATTGGCTGTGCTCGTCTGTCCCGTGGGACTCATTCCAACCGTCACTCTCTCTGTCACCGACACACACACACACACACAGACACACAATCATTCTCCCAGCACCATATGGTGACACAGCACCACTCCTCGCAGTTGGGGTCAGGGGGTCACACCCATGATGCATTGCTTCAACGTGACTAACGTGAAGTGAGCATCTTTGTGGGTCTGTGGCCTCGGTGACATCAGGAGAGAAACATGTTGTGGCTGAACGATAAATGAAAAGCACCAGACCCTCATCTCATGGTCATGAGTCACTCCTCCCCCTGCAGATGATGACTGGTCCACTCTCTGTCTCTTGGCAGCGCGGCGCTCTCTGATTGATCCCTGTTGTTCCTCTGCAGCTCCGCCCGGCACCGTCTCTCTCTCTCTCTCTTGTTCGCGGTTCGTCCACAGAACGGTTGGACGGCTCGGCCTCCTCCACACGATTCAGCTTCATCACCGTGGCGGCGTTTGATTCCTTTAGTGGAGGCAGATGAGAGGCAGAGGGCATTTTCATGGGGTCGTCTCCCGGCAGGAGCACATGAACCCACTGGCCTCGTGAGTCTCTGTCGTGATTTAAGGTGCAAATAATCATAACCTGCACCTTTCATGTACAGATAATACAAATGACAACAGATACACAACAATAAAAACAGACCAAACATGAATAGAAACAATATTCAACAACAGACAGTAAATACTAAAAAACATAGACAATAGTATCATAACAAGAGAAACACAACATTACAAACACACACGTTTACAGACTCAGTAATTTGCGGAAACCCCGATGTTCAAACCAGCGTTGCATTCTGGGACCAACGAGGATCAAACACATTAACGTAGAAGCACCAACCTCAACTCACCCCCACCCCCCCCCATCCCCTCTCCCCACCCCCACCAGCCGCAGCCAAACCCTGGATTTAAAAAGCGCAGCCGCCAGGAAGGGGAGCAGATATCATGAGAGTCAGTGGAGTTGTGTTGTTTTTCTGATCTGTGATCGTCGGGCCTGTTTGTGTGACGGAGCCTCCCATCTGCTCCCCGTCACCCTCCACCACCGCCAGACTCCATCAGCCGAGCCCCGAGAGCGTTTAGCCGTGAACCCGGTGACACGTCGGCACACACAGTTGTGTCTCTTCCTTCTTCTCTCTGAATGATATCTGCTTGTTTTCCTGCTGTGTGGAGACGATGGGAGTGTGAGTCACAGACTGGTTTCTCTCTCGCTCTGGTCCGATGACCACAGACGAACTGGGAAATGAGTTGTCTCTTACTCACCGTCTTCCGAATGAAAGTGGAAATCGAGGATTAGCAGAGAAACGCCGGCAGATGTTGTGCGACAGTGTCAGACTAGGGAAACGTAGTAATGGAATTTCTGCTCGGTTAATAAAGGCCATGACATTTGAGGATTTAGGAAATGAGCCGACGTATGAAAGGGATTTTATCGACAGTCTGTTGATCCACTTTCTGTATTTCAGGCTCTTCTTCTTCTTCTTCTTCAGGGAAACAAGTGATGAGAGGAAGGAAGCTCAGTTTCATTGTCTCTGTTTATTCTTCCAGCTACAAAGAGTCGTGAGAATCTCCATTAATCAAGTTTGAATTAATGTTACACGACACCCGGCTCATTTTGAAAATAGCCACGTCCTCCACAGACGTTGTGATGTGCTTCTAGATTCTTTATTTTGAAATCAAATGGGCCATTACAGGAGAGTGCCCCCCCCCCGGTTCAAATGAACATTTAACTGTGAATACAAAGCGACAGCCCTGCAGCCACACACACACACACACAGACGACTGCACTTTGTTCAATGTGCCAACGGGTTCTCTTTTATTGTCCGGACATGTCTGAACTACAAAGGGCCCGACAGAGGGACACCAGACAGATCTGGGCTCAGACAGGAAGAGCTATAGTCTGCTCTAGTATTTTGCATACTCTTTGTTTATTGCCCAGCACTTAGCAGCGCCGCACTAAAGCAAGGATCATATTTTTTAACGAGTAAATTGTCTTTTATTTATGTGTTTACATGCTAACGCTGGCTAATTAGCCCTAAACACAAACTACAGCTGAACCCGGGGAGCGTGTCTCTGTTGTTGGACACATAACAATGTTGATGGTGCTGATTAAACAGATGATTGGATCACTAACGTTAAGTCAATTCATCCTGAGGTGGAAGAGAACGGTTGTAAAGACAAAGACCAATCTTCATGGTAAATTACCAGTTGTAGAGATACTGGGAGCAATGGAAAATGTGATATTAATGAATGGAATCTGAATCTATTGGAGGATCTGCAGGTTTTTTTCTCGCTCGGAGATTTGGGCTCTCACGTTCTGACCCCTGGAGAGAATGTCAGGAGATTATCTGGAGTTCAATGCAGTCGATACAGATCCTCATATCCTCAGTCTGCATGGGTTTGGACTGTGGGAGGAAGCTGGTGTTTCTACAGAAAACCAAAGAGAACACGGGGAGAACATGCAAACTCCACACAGAAGCTGGGATTGAATCTGAACCCTTCTTGTTTTCTTCATGGGGAAGATGGGGGATGAATATAAAGACAGTTTTATTTAACATACAGTTCTATGTGGTTGTGTTTGGAGTGAACAGCTTCTCTGGATCTTCGCTGTCAGATCTTGTCGGGGGTGTATTTGTACAGTTAAACCTCCTGATCGCGGAGGGAGGCCTCCTCTTGTAAGTCATCTCCTCCTCTGCTCTGACAGCTCAGGGTCAATTAGCCTGATCAATGAAGGACAAAGTGAAGGGGATCAATGGGTTGAATATC
>CM076732.1:637130-730647 GCA_038501795.1 Pseudopleuronectes americanus
ATCGAGGTCACGAAGCAAAGTCACAGGCAGGAACGAGCGAAGGGGGGAAAGAAGTGATTAAGGCGACGGAGGAGGAGGAGGACGAAGAAGCGGGGGAGGTTGCGCAAGAGGTGAAAAGAGGAGAGGCTGAGATGGAGCGCCGGGCCCCGGGGTGATCTCTGTGTCGGCTCCTCCATTAGGGACCAGCTCGCTAAGGTTACGTGAGCAAGGCACGCAAACTCGCTCCGAGTGCCTCTCTCTCTCTCTCTCTCTCTAATTCATCCTCTTCTCTTTCGTTTTGTCCTCCCTCGTTCTCCTTTCATTCGTCCGTCTGTGTTCCTCTGCACGTCAGGGTGGATGAAGTAGAGATAGAAGTTGGCCTTGGTTTATGTCGGGCAGAAAAATCAAAGAGCCATTGTTTAAAAATGTGTTTTGATGATGAATCTGTAACGTGCGTCAGATGTCGCATCAAAAGCAAAGTGGAAACACGTTTAGGGAATTTCGTTAATTGGCTGGAAGTTAGCTGGAAGTTCCGACTCAGCTGCTCTGTGCTGCGGGGCAAACGGTACACACACACACACACACACACACACACACACACACACACACACCTTCTCAGTAACTAAATAAGCCATTACACTTCACTAACCCAGTTACGTGCAAACCAAGGAAGGTCAGAAAGAGGATGAGGCACCTGAATCAAAGTCTTAGCTTCTAAAAGCCGCAGCTTTTCTCAGGGGGGGCCCAGATGGGTTCGATACACACACACACACACACACAGACACACACACACACACACACACACACACACACACACACACACAAAGGTGCTACATCCACCATTAGCTGCAGATTTCAGTAAAGGTCTCTGTCCTGTTGGAGTAATGAGACTCTTATTCTCTTTGATCCTGCTCCTCTCAGGCTTCTCTTACAGGAAAGCACGTGTGAGGACACAGACTTCCCGACGGCACTACATCCACCTGCGTTTGACAGATATTGCTGCAGTCAGCTGTTGTGTAGTTCCTTCAGACCGAGACTCTACATTTCAGACTATTACTGGAAGAAGAAACAACGAGAAAATGGAGTTCCATCGGGGCCGAGGGGCTTTGAAGGGATGTTTGAGGCCCCTAGAGCAAAGAGGAAATGGTGACTTTTCTCCCACCACCTTTTGATGTTAACCGCAGTGTCCAGTGGAATCGGGTGGAGATCTGACAGAGCTAAGTGAGGACAGTGTCCCTCCTCGGGTCCTCGACACGACCGTTTAGCTTCTGTCCGCCCCTCTTACCGCTGCTGTGACCCGGTAGACACAATGGTTAGGTTTAGAGACTTATGGGAATAGGAATCAATAACCTGTTTATTTACTGTTACCTCGCTGTTCACGCTGTAAAAGCTGAAATGACTGTTTCACTAATCACTTCATCATTTCACTCAATTCAGTGGAAGGAAGAACCCGTTCATTTTGGTGCAGATCCAGGAAGTCTTGTATGATTTTATAGGTCTACTTATTTCTCCGAGGATAATCCATGTGTCTTGATTATTAAAAGAATCTTGCATATTTAGGGAACTGATATTTAGGAGTTTGTGCAATCGTAGGAGCAGATATTAATCTCCTCCTATTTCCTTTGTGTAGGTTTTGTTTTCATAAAAACTGCTTCACGTCCCTATTACCCACTTTTGTGAAATCTAGTTTCCTTTCATCCGATACCAGGTGTTTGTTTGACATTGTTCCATAAATTGTGTCCTTCCTCTTCTCTCTGATTCTCCATCTCACTCGCTCGCTCGCATCAGTGTCAGGAGTGTTTCCTGTAATGAGCGGTTCTTCTCTCTGGTCCCTGGTCGTTGTTATCAGACGCCTCCCGGCTGCACGCTGCGTAGCAACGAGGCCTCATGTGACCACAACGCCTTCAGCTCCTCGCGACTTCAAATTCATTTTGGTCTTTGTCTCTGGAATCGTGTCCCAGTCTTTATAAAAACTTCAGGACAGTAAAACAGATTTCTCCCAGTCGTCTTTTCCACCAACACACCAGTGATTTATTCCGCTCTCCCCTTTTCTCCGGTCACCTCTCCCCAGGCGTCAGAGGTAAACAAACTTCTCGCCAGATTCTTTCTTCTTCTTTCTCTCCGCCTTTGTTTCTCTTTGAAGCGTTCCCTTTCTTCTCTCTCTCCGCTGCACCAATCTCTCCTCCTCTCCGCCCTCTCATCCACTTCCATTTGACTTTGTGTATCACTGCTGCATTTGTGCAGGTCCTCTATGAGCGGGTGCTTTGGTTTCGATCAATATTAATGGTCCCCCTGCTGTTAGGTAGAGAGCGAGGAACATGCAGAGGATGAAGGCTCCTGTTTGTCTGGCTTTGTTAGAGCCATGATTTCCCCCCCCTCGGTGTCATCTGCTCCCAGCGAACAATACTTCCCCATGTACTCCTAATGTGTGTGTGCACGTGTGTGTGTGTGTGTGTGTGTCTGTGTGTGTGTGAGGAAGAAAGTGGGTCATGTTTGCCTTGCTCATGAGTGGGTGATGAGCACCACTGGGAGGCGTTCAACCTGCATCTCTCATTCTAGTTGTTCTCCCCCAGTATATTTCCATTCAGTTTGCAGTCACCCCTACGAGGATTCACTTCTCTCTTTCTCACTTCCAGCTCACACCTCTCTCTCTCTCTACCTCTCTCTCTCTCTCTCTCTCTCTAATCTCACCTTCCCGGCCCTTTACACAAATATTTGATTTGCTATCTTTGCGGCCATTTTTCGTCACTATAATAGAGAAACACAAGTTTCACACCATCTCATTCTCTATCCTCCATCTCTCCTCTCCATCCACAGCAGCCAGTACAGCCCAGTAAACAATGTCAGGATGTAATTGATCCAATTTAGAAAGTGTGAAACGGCACGATAGCAGTTAGTGGACCTGCACCCACCCCCCCCCCATTGGCATCTGTGATCAATATCCATACGACCTGTTATAGATCTGATCGATCAGGGCGTCCTGCGACCTGTTAACATAATGAAAAGAGGCCGATGAGACGAGGCAACGTTATTAAGACCCTGTCGTAATAGTTTAGATTTGATCCACAGAGTTTCCAGCTTGCATTGGCTTCACCAGTATGAGCGGACTGGTTTTAAATCATCAAAACCTTGTGATGTGGGTCAAGGAAGAACACACTATGTTTTTTTTACTTTCTTTAACATTGTGAGATATATATATTTTTTTACCATTTTCCCAAACTAATGCCTGGATTTTGATGTAATAACCCAGCACCGTTAGGGAGCTGCTGTAAAAGAGGACTGTTGGTGGAGGTGTGAGCTCTCCTGAGTGACGTTCTATTCACGTTTGTGTAATTGTGAAATCTCTGCACGATCATTCATTACTTCAATCAGCGGAGACATCATTCATATCCAAATGTGTTATTTAATAAGCGCTCGAGGTGTTATCGTCTTCACGTGTCGATCCATTCTCAGTCTTCTCACGTCTCTACACCGCCAGCAAGTGTGTGTGTGTGTGTGAGCATGTGTGTGTGAGCATGTGTGTGTGTGTGGTGGAGGTGGTAGTGTCCCGCCTGGGGGGGGGGACCAACCCCTCTTTTCATCTGACCGCGGACACGATGGTGCTCACTTGTTCTCTCCTCTCTGTTTTGTATTTGCATTTATTCATCCCCCTCACGTCGCCTCTGAACACCAGAGCACCCTGCACCGTGCATGTTTAAAAAGCCTTTGATAATAAAAACAACAACAACCGGCTGCAGAGCGAGAGTTCAAACAGAATAAGTGTGAATATAAAAAGGTTGTTTAGCTGGCGGCCTGGACGCTGAGGATGTGGTACAGTAACACAACTGGAGTGACTCACACCGGGGCTGTGACGGCTGTAAAGTACCTCGCCACACAATCAAGCTGGTTTCCCTGCGTTACGTTTTATTTTGTGCAAACACAGTCGATTCCCTCACTGCTCTAATCTTTCTCCTTTCTTCTCGGCTTGTTGAAGCTAATCTCTCCAACTTCTCTCTCTCTCATCGTGTTCCGCCCTCTCTCTTATCTCGGCCGAGGGGAAGCAGACGGGGATGAATGACGGAGGAAATTGAATCCTCTTTATCGCGGCGGTGCTGCTCCCACAGCGAGCCACTCGTTTGCTCGCTTCGCGTGCTCATATAGATTTGCACCCTCGCATAATAATCTCTCTCTCTCTCTCTGCAGTTGTCGTGCAAGCAACAGGAAAAGCCTGATCCTGACCACCACCTCTCCCACGCTGCCTCGCCCTCACTCCCCGCTGCCACTCCCTGGACACCTCGGTACGTACAGTCACGCATCACGTAGCTGTGAGCTTCTTCAGAAAGGTTAACAAGTTCTTGGGTTGTCCGACGGTCTTTATGTGACATTGTGAACAAGATAACTCAAAAAGATCTTCAAGGAATATCTTCAAATTGATGTTCTTGTGAAGGTGATATATATATATCAGGAACACCCTTTTGGACGTGTTATTTTGCATTGTGACCGTAATATCTTAGGAATGCCTTTAGAGGATCCTTCCAAACATGACACACATATTGAGTTCAACTCACGTATTAATTGATTAGAGTGTGGTGGTCAAAGGTCAAAGGTCAAAGGGTCACAGTGGCCTCTTGTCACTTTATTGAAATCTATTAAATCCAGAATGTGTAACTGTTCCAAGTTTGACCTGGTTGTGTTTTAAGTTAACACGACTTGACTGAGGTGCTCATTGCTCGTCTTCATTCATCATTGAAACGTCCGTCTGTCAAATCTCTGTCCATCAATCAAAACACAGACATTAACGTCCACACAACAGGACACGTACAAATCTCCGGCTACAGAACATTAATCAGTCTAAAAATCAATGTCAGGTCTTTATGGTCTTAAAAAACATCTAAATCGATTTCACCCCCTCAGACCTGATAATTGTGAAAAAGTCTCATTGTCGTATTGAACTCAGAATGAGATGAGAGTGTTTTCATTAAATAACAAAGCTTGATTTTGTGTTTGTCACGTGTTCCTGTCCAGTGTTTGTGTGTCTCTCACTGTGTTTCTCTGGTGGCCCTCACAGGAAGCAGCCCCCTGGACAGCCCACGGAACTTCTCTCCCAGCAACCCGGCTCACTTCTCGTTCGCCTCCTCCAGAAGGTCGCTGCCCTTAAATCACCACATGTCCTGAGTGTGTTTGCTCCTGCTTGTGTTCACAACCCGGCTCAGACCGGATTGTAACATCGGTCCTGTGTCATCTGATCTCAACTTATGTTTATATCAGAGAGCGGCTACATCCACACTTCTAGGTTTTCATTTAAAAACACATAAAACTCTGCTGGTCCAGTTTTAGTTTGAAAACTCAGGGGCTCAGGACCCCTGCCCCTCCTCAGTCAGACACAGTTTACCTGATCCTGCTGCTCCTGTAAATCCTCCGTCCTCGCTTATAAAACAACTGGTTTTAGAGTTAAAGTTTTTCTTCTGAATGCAATCTAGCTGATGCTGCGTTGTAATCATGATATTGTGTTCATGGCAGAGTGTGAGAGTCGCTTTGGGCTTTTAACTGATGTAACGTTTGTGTTTCCTCTGCAGAGCGGACGGACGCCGATGGTCTTTGGCTTCTCTGCCGTCTTCTGGATATGGCACCAACACTCCCAGCTCAACGGTAAATCACCTCCCTCCCCAGTGTAGTTTCTTTACATCAGCAGTTTTCCCATAAGAAAGATATCCAATGAAAGAAATATCTGCATCAGAGGGAAGTTATTCTCACGGTGTCGACCCTCGGTTTCACACCAGCATCTTTCGTTAGCAGCCTTCAGATCAGATTTAAGTTCTCACACTGCACTCTACACTTTAACTGCAGCAGGTTGTCACTTCCTATTGTTTCCTGGATGGGAGGAGAAGATGGAGGGAGGGAGGGATGGAGGGAGGGAGGGAGGGATGGATGGAGGGAGGGAGGGAGGGAGGAGGGGAGAGTGACGAGTGCCAGGACGGTGGGATGAGAGGGTCATTAGAGAGGAGAAGCTGGAATTAGATGAATCACATTCTGCTCCAGTGTAATTTAACACATCCTTAATTTAGCACGATGCTATGATTAGAAGCAAAGAGATATTTTATCGAAATGAACGAAGATTATTCTGAACAGAAAAGTTTCCTGCTCACGAATTCACTGCACAACTCAAAGAAATAACATCAAACAAAATGCTGAGCGACACCTTTCGGGTAATAAATGTTAAAACATCATCTCCTCAGCATCGGGGTGAATTGTGACGCGATTAAAAAAGTGCTCCTCTCAGCTGAACTCCTTCAGTTCTCTGTGGAGACTCTGAGGTGCTGGAGGAAGCAGGAGAACGATGGAGGAGGTTCGTCTGAGTCACAGATCCACAGATCTGAGGCCGAGCCGAAACCAGTTCATTAACGTCTCGGCTCCTCCAGGACCAGCGGCTGTAACGGTGGTGATACTGGAGTAATTGAGCTTCCAGAGCATGAAGAGCTGAACTTATTATCAGCTTGATGAAGATTAATTAGGATAATGTGCTGGAGTTTTGCTTCATTAACTTTCTGGCACTTTCTCTTTTTTTCTCCTTCCACCTCCTCCACCCACTCTCTAATATCTTTCTCTTCCTCGTCTGCCAACTCGTTCCTTCCTCTCCCCCCCGTCGTCCTAATCCTCTCCACGCCCTCGCCTGCTTCCTGTTCCTCCTCCGCCCTCCCTTCATCCCCCTCATCCCCCTCTTCCTCCCTGGTCGCTGCAGTCCTCCAGCTCGTCCCAGGAGCGGCTGCACCAGCTGCCCTCCCAGCCCACCATGGACGAGCTGCACTTCTTGTCCAAGCACTTCGGCAGCACCGAGAGCATCACGGACGACGACGGGGGCCGCTGCTCCCCCCACATGCGGCTGCGCTCCCGCAGTCTCAGGTCAGCAGCCGAACCCATGAGATCAAACACTGCTCTCTTTTCTAAAGGACACTTTGGGAGCAGATTCACGGGGCCTGGGTGATGTGGTTTTGTGCTGTTATACAACCTCTTGTTTTATTATTCTGTTGTGAGCTACAGAGAATGAGCTTTTTTAAACAGAAAGAAAGTAAAATGTACAAATAAAACCAGCAGCTTATTTTTAGCTATAATACATCTAAGATAAATTGTTAAAACTTTGGAGACAAAAGTTAGAGAAAGTTAAGATATTAAAATGCATACAATCAACCCTAAAAATGTACTAAACAAAACAGAATAAGATATCATCTTCCTCTATAACTATACTTCTATAGAGATTCAGTAATGTTGGTTACATAGACTGTAGGTAAAGAATAGAAGCCAAAACATATGAGGGTGGCTGAAGTAGAGGCCCCACCGCCTCCATGTTAAATACATTTTAATAAACATATTTTAGTTTGTTCTTATCACACAACAGTTTTCCATCATGTTCTGTTTTTCCCTGCAGCCCCGGACGCTCGTCCTCCTGCTACGACAACGAGATAGTCATGATGAACCATGTGTACAAAGAGCGCTTTCCAAAGGTAACACACACACAAACACACTCACAGTTTTTATGGAATATGATGTTTATCATACAACAAATCCTTAAGCCTCCAAAGCATAAACCTGATCATTCAATCCTTCCTATCTGCGACTAATCCCATTAATTCAGAGCTAAAATATTAGAAAACAGAAAAAGGGGGATTTAGATTTTATGATTGAATGTGTTCAGATTTAATGTGTATGAATGTTTAATATCATTCATCCAAACCCAGTTAGAAAGGAGCCATGGAGGCTGTTAAACCTCCACAAACTAGATTATGTGACACTGCCGGGCCCCGACATGTTTCACCCTGTCACAGAGAGAACATCACGTTTCTCCACAATGCTCCTAAAAGCTGCCACGGCTGAATAAAAACGACTTTCCCTCCTTTGCCTCATTCTTCAACCCGTCGCTGTCTCGTGGGCTGAGGGAGGTTTTTAAAGGAAACAGGCTGAAAGCTGAAATCCAGCCTTAGGAAACTGGTATAGTTTGGAGCAGTGGCGATTTTAGCCTGAAATTTCTGGTGGGGCAATTTTGTATGACGTCATGTCACCGTCACAAAAATAGAGGTAGCTGATTATTATAAGCAGTAGGCCTATATAGACCAGTAAGATATACTATGGGCTGCATTTTGAGTGCCAGCAGGGAGCAGAAATCCTATTTCATATACGTTTCACATGCTTTAGCACTCAGTGCGACACAAAGATGTTGCCTATAATACAACATTAAAGTAAAATGATTGCAACAGAGTAAAAAGATTAGACAGACACATAGCTTCACATCAACGTCAACATCAATACTCTGCATTAAGAGCTTTAGGAGACGTAATAATACTTTAAACAGCTGCTCTTAAAATGCAGATGTGACTTTAAATACTCACGTTTCAGTTGATCACAGTAAATCTGTTTCTGCAGAATAATTATCTGTGTAACATATATATAGTTATATATATATATAAATAGTATAAAAAAAATTGTATGTTTTTTTTTAAACTTTTTTTTTCTAGTAACAGTACAAGAACAGTTGGTGTTTTTTGTAAACGGTATCCACAAAAAAGGCGCTATGGCGGAGCATTAAGGAAAAGCACAACCGGAAGATATATATATATATATAATAGGAAGATAGGAAGAAAGACAGGAAGAAAGGTAGGAAGAAAGACAGACCGGATCATGTCGGTTCATGTCAGTTTAATAACTCCGTACTGTCCCGTTAGCATCGCCTGCAGGCTAGCAGAGCTAAACTGACAAGCCGTATGTACAGGTACCTGCTCATCACTAACACAGAAATACAATACTAAACTTGACTCACCACAGAAACGGGAGCGCAGACGTCTCTAGCTTCTCTGTCAGGAAAACAAACCGAAGTTCAAACTTTATTATTCATCCGATATGTGAGAGAGTGAAACCTCTCCACAGACTCGGGGAGTGTTCACAGGGATTAGCCTGTTAGCCTGTTAGCTCATGTGGAGCCGAGCAGGCAACAGGCTCAGAGCTGGAGTCCAGTTGCTAGGCAGATTTCGTGGGCGGAGTTGGGGCACTTTCAGACGTGTCCCTACTCCGCCCACTCACCCAATGTTAACTTCGACCTGTGTGGTTCACGCTCATTGGTGTTTCCATGGCAACGGTCTTAAGCTTGGGCCGTTGCCCCAGAGCAGAGACAGACGGCAAGAGAGAAGCTTTTCACAGAGCAAGCACACAGACAGAAACACACACGAATCAATTGACTCAAAAACAACACCATGATGCTTGTGAGACAAGTTTATTCACACACACACATTCACACTACTTTGCATATAAAATAAAATAAATTATATTTTTCCACAAAGTACAGATGTATTGAGCTTTCTGCACCACAGCGCCATCTGGTGTAGAAACGCCACTGGTTTGGAGTTCACTCGAGGTAGAAGCTCCTTCGGTTTGTCCTCACACAAGTCAAATAGAAAATGAAAGACGCTGTGTTGAAGTCTCTGTGAATTAGCAGCGTCACACTGTCTGGGCCTCAGATGAAATTACTTCCTGAACTTTTCTGTCACGTACCTCCGGCTCCTCTAAAGAAATTCAATCCTTTCTTCTAGACGTGATCTCTGTCATTTCCTCTTCTAAGATATCTCCTCTCTCACCTCCCTCTGTCCTCCACCAGGCCACAGCTCAGATGGAGGGGAGGCTGGCCGAGTTCATCCACGCTTTCTCCCCCGAGAGCGTCCTGCCGCTGGCTGACGGGGTCCTGAGCTTCATCCACCACCAGATCGCCGAGCTGTCCAGAGACTGCCTGACCAAAGCCCGCGAGGGCCTCATCACCTCCGTCTACTTCTTTGAGCTGCAGCAGAATCTGGAGAAGCTCCTGAACGACGTGAGTGTAGAAGGTGTAACATCAGCATGGGTTCTAGTACGGTGTACAATCAAATGTGGAAATACTATATACAAGGTACAGAATACATAGACTATATACAATAAAATCAGAAATACAGTACACAAGGCTGTTTGTCTAAATGTAAATGGATTTGTATTTATACAGCGCTTTTCCAGTCTTGATGACCTCTCGAATGTGCTAAATGTGCAATACGAAGATAACAGTTGTGTAGTTGTGTAGATGCAGTGTTTCTTGCGTTGTGGATTTTTCGGCGCTGTGGCGTCGTGCCGTCTGATTGGCTGACTGAGCCCCTCGAGCGCTGTGAGGCACGTGGCTCCAGAGTCGCCTCAGCTCAGCGGAGAGGCGATGAGAGCGATGAAGAGGCTTTTAGTTCCCCCATCATCCTCTCCCCCCCACACAGTCTGTGTGTGTGTGTGTGTGTGTGTGTGTGTGTAGACGTGAGCTGCAGCTGAGGAGGTTTCGCTCATGTCTTAAATCCCGATGCCTCTATTGAGAGATGAGATTGGAGCTAATTGAGCTCATGATTTAGGGGAATTGATAACAAGCATCATGGATTTTCATCAGCAGCTCAATGTTGATTAAATCACAGTGATCAGAAACTCTCTCTTTACAGCTTAGAACACTTTCAACACAGTGAAATGTAATCGTATATTCATGTACTTTATATCTCTCTCTCTCTCTCTCTCTCTCTCTCTCTCTCTCTCTCTCTCTCTCTCTCTCTCTCTCTCTCTCTCTCTCTCTCTCTCTCTCTCTCTCTCAGGCCTTTGAGCGTTCAGAGAGCACCGAGGTCGCCTTCGTCACAGAGCTGGTGAAGAAGCTCCTCATCATCATCTCGCGACCGGCCCGACTCCTGGAGTGTCTGGTAAGATAACACACACACACGTTTGTCCGTGAAAAAACTTTGTGCTCATCCTACCTGGTTGATCTGCCATGAAGATTAATGATATTAAGGTTTTGATATTAATGAAACAGAATTTGCTTTATTACTGTTCACGAGTGTGGTTTATACATAAGTTTGAATGATTTCATACATTACATGTCGTCTATTTTATACGTCCCATCTTCAGATCCAGGTTCGCAACTTTTCAAAATAAAAGATCTGTAATTCTGCCTGGAGTAAAGCATCACAGCACCAAAACAAACGTTGTGCTTTTACGTTGTAGAACAAATTGCTGAGGAGGAAGGGACTCTATGAACTGGAATTGGAGAATTGGAGATAAAACGTCCACTTACAGACAAACACACATCTCCCAGTTGATGTTCCTCTTGCACCTTAAAACAAATCCATTCTTCTTGATACAAACTTGAGCACGGTTTCTTCTTCATGAGCCTTTAAGCACCGCGGCGTGTTACACAGCCGGAGCAGAAAGTCCCAACAAGCAAACACTGATCTATACGAGTTGATCCAGGTTTGTCTGGGTGGCGAACATATTTGCATTTAGATTAAAATTGGCCCTGCCGCACTAACACCAGGCGGCGGCCCCCTAATGCTCGGCTGCCATCCAGCCTGACTCACTCACACTGCAGCCGGGGTGTCACTTAAAGTCTGAGGATGCCAGCGTGGTGTGTGTTTGTGTTTGTGTGTAACCCAGTGTGACCGTGTTTCATCACCCGGTATCAATCTTGTGTCCCTCCGAGATGAATCATGCCACCCTGACGTGGGCTTTGATTATAGATGACAGCTGAGACGGAGACGTGGAGAATCGATCCAGCGACTCAGTCCCTCCCTCGTTCTCTGCGTTTGGATTATGTTCGGGATCCATTGCATGATTTTGTCGTCGTTAGAGATTCAGCTTGTCTCGGCAGCGTGGCGATGCATTAGAGACACGATGACTGACGTGTTGAAACAGCAGAGGGATCTGAATGAGATGCTTCAGGTCTGATTGGATTAAGTTAAGTGGGTGTCGTTAAGCATCTTATGAGGAGCTGAAGAAGCTTGTTCACTTCCACATCCTCCTCCTCCTTCACCCATGTTGAATCAGGAGGAAGAGGAGGAGGATAAAATGTAACTGTTGGCGCCGAAGAGCGTATAGCCTGAGTTTCTGGTACTTTCCAATTCCCCACGATGTTCATTTCCTGTAAACACCTGCAACACTTCCTGCTTCCATCAATGGTGCCTGACCCCTTTATTTCCTAGCTTCATCTTGTAAGCAAGTTATTAAAAAAAGTCTCAGGAGAGAACATGAGTACGAGGTGTAAACACTCAGAGTAAATAATAAAGTAAACGATTAAATTCACAGGGAGACTGGGAAATTAAGTAAATCTAAGTGAGAGAGGTGATTATTGTGGAAACCAGTGGAAACTATGAACCACAGACTATGAAGTGAAGCTTTAAACAGAGGACTTCATCAGTTACTTTACTGAACAGCAGAAACTGAGAAGAATCCTGGAGCCGCTCCAGAGGCAGTGAATCATGACTCGGCTCCTGGAGGCCGACAAGCAGCCTTTTAAAATCAATCAGCGTTCTAAGTCAATGTTAATGGAGGAACTCAACAAACGAATGGCTGCTTGATGACATCATCGGTTCAAGTCTCGATGTTCTGGTTTCCAGGAGTTTAACCCGGAGGAGTTCTACCACCTGCTGGAGGCGGCGGAGGACCACGCCAAGGAGGGTCACCTGATGAAAACAGACATTCCCCGATACATCATCTGCCAGCTGGGACTGACCAGAGACCCCATCGAAGGTGAAGAGGACTCAGAGATTTATAAAGTGTTAAGATGTTAATTGAACTGTCGTTTAATTCGATCTGTCATGTGTCTGTTTCCAGAGATGGTAAACCTCGATAGCTACGACAGCGAGGGACCAGTGACGCCCGAGACAGACGACTCCACGGAGGTGAGACTGGTTGTTCCTCCGTCTGATCATTTCTTTAAACGTCTCCGTCCTTTTCCACATTCATCCATTAACTTCCTGCCTCCTGCAGAATGACAGCATCAGCTCTGGCTCAGGCCAGGCTCTGCTTCATCTGCTAATGACTTGGCTACAAGCTTTATCCACTTTATTCAGCTCATTTATGCTGAGGTACAAAAAGAAAAACAGGATATCTCCTCTAACGTTAGTGTTCGTCCAACTGGGCTGAAATTAAGATCTGAGGCAGCTTCATAGTTATAACGTCTGCAACGGAGGTTACATATTTTCACCCCTGTACATTTATTTGTTTGTTTAAGGTTGTGTTCGTGTTTTTTGTTAGTGTGTCTGTGTTGTAGTCTCCGTATCGTTTGTTGCAGCTTGAAATGAAAGAGATTGTGTTGCCGCTTGTTAAGAGACGATCATGATAATGAGTTCTGTGATGTTTGATCCTCAGGGAAAGATCCGAGCAGTGAAACCACCAGAAGAAGCCGACTTCCAGAGCATCAAGCTGATCAGTAACGGAGCGTACGGGTGAGTCCTCTTCTCTCTGCGCACGAGGAGGCCGTCCATGATTAAGTCAGGCATGAGATTTGTTAAAGTTAAACGTGCACGTGCCTCCTTTGTGTGTGTGTCAGCGCCGTGTACCTGGTGCGTCACCTGGAGACGCGGCAGCGCTTCGCCATGAAGAAGATCAACAAGCAGAACCTGATCCTGAGGAACCAGATCCAGCAGGCCTTCGTGGAGAGGGACATCCTCACCTTCGCTGAGAACCCCTTCGTGGTCTCCATGTTCTGCTCGTTCGAAACCCGCCGACACCTCTGCATGGTCATGGAGTACGTGGAAGGTGAGTGTGGGGCACGTTGTTGTGGACATCTTCATCCATGTCTTCCATGTGTATGGCTTCTTTTTGTTGTCAGTCAATTGTTAGAAATCAATCATCAATCCTCCTGAGGATCTCACATGGACATTATCCAGAGTTTTAATTAGGAGGCTGGAAGGAGAAACTCTGGGAGATATTTGATTTCTCCCATAGGACCCCTCTGGATAATATCTGGAGTTTATCCAGAGTTCAGTGCAGGTCTGAAAGCAGCTAAAGTCAGATCAAGAACTTTGACTATTACAGAGAAACCCAACAGTGAAGATATTCAAGGACATCTTTTGTGTCAGATGTCCTTGAACAGAACTGCCCGTCACAACGAGTTCAGTTGTGCACGTCACCTTTCGTCCTAAATGGAAATGAGAATGTTCTAGAACAAGAGGAACCCAGGAGACGTTCATGCTAATCGCTGATGACTAATGAGATCACTGGTTGTGCTGTCAGGAGGAGACTGTGCCACTCTGCTGAAGAACATCGGAGCTCTGCCCGTGGAGATGGCTCGAATGTACTTCGCAGAAACCGTCCTCGCGCTGGAGTACTTGCACAACTACGGCATCGTACACCGTGACCTCAAGCCCGACAAGTAAGAAGATGGGAGTTTGTGTTGTTTTACTTTGAAACCTAAACACTTACCACTGGATTCACTGTATATAAAGCTTGTGTAGCTCAGTGTGTACGTTTCTGTCCCCAGCCTCTTGATCACCTCCATGGGACACATCAAGCTGACGGACTTCGGCCTGTCCAAGATGGGACTGATGAGTCTCACCACCAACTTGTATGAAGGACACATAGAGAAGGACACCCGGGAGTTCCTGGATAAACAGGTATCACACAGACTGGGCATGAACATAATAGGATTTGATAAGAAAATGTAGCTTTTATCAAACATAATTAATAAAAAACAATGCAGTTCCCTCAGGCCTGTGGTTGGGGAACGATCTATTTCCCCTTCAAAATAAGAGCACGATGCGACTTGCAGATGTTTTCTACTTTGTGATGTTTACATGAATACCATGAATGCACAAAGCTTTTGACTAATTAAACAGATTTTAATAACGTTTCATCTCACAGATTTTTACCTCAGACTTTAGTATCGTTACTGATAATGAATTTACTGCTATTTAATCTGTGACTAACTCAAAGTGCATTACTTATGAACATGGAATAAACAAGTAGGAACAGCTATGTGGAGTCAGAACCAAACTTTACTTATAGACCATTTATTGAGGTTATTAGAATCTACCTTCACTTTTAATAAAACTAAGTGTTGTGTAATTTTAAATTAGTTTAAATGACTAAAATGTATATATACTGTAAATTGCGTCTTTTTGGCAGAGTAACAGTGATGCACCGAGCAGAGAACTCCCGTGTCATTGTGTGCCAGTCGTATCTGAAGCATGAATCGTTAACAGTTGGCAGAACAAAAGCACCGGGCCTTCCACTCTTATTATAATCATTTCCCTTGTAGCTTCGTCTTGTTTCCTCGGGCCTTTCATTCACTGGTCCTGCTTTGAATCTCAGCCTCATTGTTTCTTGTGGTTTTTGCATCATGATGCTCCAGGAGTCTTATTTGCATTCAGTGCACGTGCACATTAGAAAACGCTCACCGGGGGCTTTCATCTTCTCTTGGCATCTGTGAAGTTGATCCACTTGGCAGAAGAGCACATGCTTCCTACACGCGTGTTCCTCTCACTCACTGTCTCTTGCCCAGTGGCTGTTTTAAACTCATCAGTTTATTGCTCTTATAATAGGTTTAGAATAATCTTGAGTGATTTCAGTAACAATAGAATTTGAAATTGAATAATCTGAGGATAAATTAAATGTGACAAAAGTGTTATTAGTTGGGTGGTTAGCAAATAGCAAAAAGGTTCCCTGTTCCAGGCCTGGTTCTTTCTGTGTGGAGTTCTCCCAGTGCCTGCAGAGGTTTTCTCCAGGTTCTGGACTGAGTCGTATGTAATTCACATAAGATCTAAATAACTCTAACCCCCAACTGTTTTGTTTCAGGTGTGTGGAACCCCCGAGTACATCGCCCCTGAGGTGATTCTTCGTCAGGGCTATGGGAAGCCGGTGGACTGGTGGGCGATGGGAATCATCCTGTACGAGTTCCTGGTGGGCATGGTGCCGTTCTTTGGAGACACCACAGAGGAGCTGTTTGGACAAGTCATCACAGGTGAGAGACCAGACGTCTGAGCTGGACCAGTATGTTCAGCTGGAATCCATTCAACACAAGATAAACCACACTGTAGTTCTAATTTACTTCTCCTGCTTCCTGTCTCGTAGACGACATCGTTTGGCCGGAGGGGGACGAGGCTCTCCCTCTCGACGCCCAGCACCTGATCTCCTCGCTCCTGCAGACAAATCCACTGGTTCGACTGGGAACAGGTGAGTCACTTGCTGGTTCCTGCAGGCAGTAAACTCACATACTCCTTCATCAATATTACGTATTCATTCTGTTTATTTATCTAAATCTGGAAGGCGGTATGACTCTAACTTCTGACTCGTGGGTATTTCGGTCCGGGCTGTCGGTACCTTCACTTTCTCTCAGGCTGCAGAACTCACCCGTCTGCCTTTGTCTCTCCTCCTCTTCATCCCCCCCCCCTCCCCCCTTCTCCTCCTCCTCACTGCAGGAGGTACGTTTGAAGTGAAGCAGCACTCGTTCTTCACCGAGGTGGACTGGAACAGCCTGCTGAGACAGAAGGCCGAGTTCATCCCTCACCTGGAGTCCGAGGAAGACACCAGTTATTTTGACAGTAAGTCATCCCAGAAATAAGATATATTTTTTTAGTGTACTGAAGTAGATTGTTCAGGTATCTGTACTTTACTTATATTTTAACACGAATACCTGAACCTACTACTCATTACTTTGAGTACAATTCAGAGCCTGTACTTGTATACCTTTACTTGGTGTAAAAAGGGTGAATCAGTACTTTTACTTGAGTCTTTTAAATCACAAGTATCTGTACTTTTACTTGAGAAGAGAATATGTGGACTTTTCCCACCTCTGCAGAACACACATCCTTTTAGCTTCTCTCTAGTGTTACCATGAAAACCACAGTAGCTGCAGAAGGGTAATTATGTGCATTTTTAGACTCGAGCACCAGCAGGGGGCCACTCTGAGTTTGCAGCTTTTCAGCCCAAGCTCTCAAACACAGTGATTCACGTCTATGGGCCAGAGTTGGTATCCAGTGTGTGTTCGGGTGAGATCATCAGAGAGAAAGATAACGACCCTGTTCTCTCACTACCTTCCCTCCTCAGCTCGCTCTGAGCGCTACCACCACGTCCAATCCTACGACGAAGACGACACCAACGACGATGAGCCCGTGGAGATCCACCGCTTCTCCTCCTGCTCCCCCCGCTTCAGCAAGGTCAGACCCCACACCTCCCCTGTCTTCATAGTAATGTTTGAGTTATTCTAAAGAGGAATAAAGTGTGACTGACTGGTTGTGTGGCCGTGCAGGTGTACAGCAGCATGGAGCATCTGTCCCAGCTGGAGCACAAACCCCATGGAGTGACTCTACGGGAGCACAAGGTCCCCAGGGAGGAGCGGATGGCCAAGAGAGAAAGTCTGGGCAGCGTCACGCTCCGGGACAAGAGCTGGAGGACTGGGTCGCCTGAGATGTGAGTGCAGGCTGCAGCCCAATCCTCTTTTTAAAGGATGTGCACTCTTGGTTCTAATCTTTTTGTTTTGTCTTGTTCCTCCAGGAAGCGTTTGTCCTGCTCTGAATCCTCCTTCACGGAGAGCGACTCCAGTCCCCCGTCCGGGACTCGGAGACGTTTCTCTGCCCTCATGGATGCTCACCGCTTGCCCTCCCCTCTGGAACTGGACTCAGAGCTGCTGGCCTCCTGCAGGCAGTCCACAGTGAAGGCGAGGGGAACTTCCCTGGAAGGAGCCATGGGGACCATCTCCTCTCAAGGCGATCTGAGAGCCTTCCTGAAAGACGGCAACGGGCTCACAGCTGGAGGTAGGAGGGGACGAGGCAGCGCAGCGTCACTCAAACATCTGATCTCTGACCCCAAACTCAAACGCTCTTGAGACCTGCTGATGCATCGTTTTCTCTTCCAGGTGGCGCTGCTGTTCTGGGGCTCTCGGATGCACAGGGGCCCCGGGGGGCCGCCACTGACCTGGTGCTGCGGAGAGTTCGCCACCACCAGCTCTCGGCCGAGGGAGATAAACGTAACTCACTGCCAGGAACCAAAGTGATCAAGTCTGCCTCTGCCACGGCTCTGTCGGTCATCATTCCTGCAGGTGAAGGAGGATGATGTACTGTAAAACTGTGAAAAACTTTCTTAACACGCTGTCCTATAACTTAACTCCGCCCCTCCGCCCACAGTGGAGCAGCACGTGGCGTCCCCTCTGGCGAGCCCCATGTCTCCCCGCTCCCTCTCGTCCAATCCCCTCGTCCCGGGACTCCTCTCCCAGCAGAGACTACTCTCCGATGGTCAACGTCCAACATTCTCCCATCACCATCCATCGCTCGGGGAAGAAGTACGGCTTCACGCTCCGAGCCATCCGAGTGTACATGGGAGACAGTGACGTCTACAGCGTGCATCACATGGTCTGGGTGAGGGAGCCGAGTTTACACTACGCACAGTTCTTTATAACTCTGCTCGGCAGGAGAGAGATATGTTTAGCACCACCAGTACTATTACTTATAGTAATAACAATGTTTTAGATACATATTTATATTTTCATATGTTCATCAATGGATCTAAAAAGGCTTTGGATCCAATTTTAAATATATAAAAAGTGTGAGGGAGTAAAAACAAAGTATATACCAAATATAAAATAACATTTTCAGTAAAGATGTTTACAGAATAAAATATAGATTTTATCTATTTATCAGAATCAGGAATACTTTATTGATACAATAACAAAACATAGAAATATAACATATGTTTCAGATTTAAGACTAGTAAACATATATGTGCATTATAGTATAATACAATATAACAAATAAACAGAAGCTGAATAAAAAAATATAAATACATTAATAAATGTGTGTGTGTGTGTGTGTGTGACACTCTTTCATTAATCCTTTCTTCCGATCGCAGCACGTGGAGGACGGGGGTCCGGCCCAGGATTCTGGACTCCGTGCTGGGGACCTGATCACTCATGTGAACGGGGAGTCGGTCCACGGTCTGGTTCACACCGAGGTGGTGGAGCTCATCCTCAAGGTGAGGCCGACTCATCTGTATCTGTTTATACTTCACATTTGAATTGTTCAGATCAATAACATAAAAGAGTATTTTTCCTCAGAGTGGAAATAAAGTGACGGTTACCACTACTCCCTTTGAGAACACCTCCATAAAAGTGGGTCCCGCCCGCAAGACCAGCTACAAATCCAAGATGGCTCGGCGCAGCAAGCGGACCGGGGCCAAGGAGGGACCGGAGTGAGTTACCACAGAGCACATCATCACACCTTCCTGCTTCCTGTGTGTTTCCTCTCCTCAACATTTCCTCTGTTGTGTCTGTGTGTTTCAGAAAGAAGCGCAACTCCCTGTTCAGGAAAATCACCAAGCAGTCCAACCTGCTCCACACCAGCCGGAGCCTCTCCTCCCTGAACCGCTCCCTGTCGTCTGGGGACAGTCTCCCGGGGTCGCCCACCCACAGCCTCTCCGCCCGCTCGCCCACGCAGACCTACCGCTCCACCCTGGAATCCTCTTACCCGGGTTAGTACGAGGCCACACCCACACTTATACATTTGAGTTTGAATGTGTTTTAGATGATTAAAGAGGTTTGAACTGGTTTCTTTTCTCTGCTCCATTCAGCCAACTCCTCCCAGAGCAGCTCCCCAGCGACCAGCACCCCGAACTCCCCGGCAGCCTCCCACCACATGAGGCCCAGCTCCCTGCACGGCCTGAGTCCCAAGCTCCACCGCCAGTACCGCTCCGCCCGCTGCAAGTCCGCCGGCAACATCCCCCTGTCCCCCCTGGCTCACACTCCCTCCCCGACCACCTCCTCCCCTCCTCCTCTCTCCGGCCACACGGTGGGGAGCTCCAACACCACGCAGACGTTCCCCGTCAAGCTGCACTCCTCGCCCCCCCGTCGCCCGCCCTCGCCCCAAGAGCGCCGAGCCGCCCAGGTCTCCTCTGCTGCAGCGGGTGCAGTCGTCGGAGAAGCTCGGAGCTCAGATCCAGCCTTCCTCTTCCTCGTCTTCATCGTCGCCTTCTCCTCTGACGGGCGGGGTGTCGTTACGCAAGCACAGCCTGGAGGTGACGCACGGGGACTACAGGAGAGAGTCTTTCCACTGTGAGCATAGTCTTCAGAGTCTGCTGGAGATGGAGGGGGAGAACGGACCTGCTCCACCTTCCCCTTCATCGTCCTCCTCCCCTTCTCCTCCCATGGGAGGGGAGATGGGATGCCTGAAGCCAGGGAGGAGGCTGGGGAGACAGGAGTCGCCGCTGAGCCGTGACACACTGTTCACAGCCAGAGATAAAGACACTCAAACCACAGCATCTGAGACCACCGCTAAAGCTGAGTCCAAAACCAATGTGGTCGACACAAGTAAAACTCTGTCGGCTGCTGCGGCTCTGAAGAGTAACGTCAGTGCAGCTGCTGCGGAGACCAGGTCTCGTCCAGCACCGGTTCCATCCGCTGCAGAGACCAAACCGGGCCCTGGGGACAAACCTCCACATACAAGTGCTTCAGCTTCAATGGGACCAGTGTCCAAGAGTAAACTCAGCGAGAAGATCTCCACTCCGGGAACACTGAAGAGTTTACAACAGCAAGTGAGCAAGCAGCAGACAGATGGTGGAGCTGGAAGCAAAGCTCAGGAGAAGACTGAGGAGAAGGTGAAGGCTGAAAAACTTCCCGTGCAGAGGGTCTCGTCTTCAGAGCAGGCCAAGACACGCAAAGGCTCCGAGACGGGAGAGAGAGGAGGCGTCAGCGATAAAGCAACTGAGACGACGAAGGTCAAAGGTCCTGCCCCCCCAGTTCCCACTTCAGCTCCAACCCGCCCTCCAGCTCATGTGCCGGCTGCTGCCAGATCCAAAGCAGAGAAGCTATCGAGCCGCTACTGTGGCGCAAAGGAGGAGAGGGCGCACCTGGAGGTCCTGGAGGAGAATCCCATGTCGCCCTCCTCTAACGCAGCCTCACCCTGCTCCAGCAAGTCTCGCCCCATGTCTCCGGGGGACAGAGCCAGCTTCGTCACCCAGCTGACGAGCGTGGCCAAAACAGTGCTCGGGCCCATAAAGGGGGGGTCGCTGGAGGGAGCCAAGATCCGAGACGCCTCCAAGCCGGGCGAGGAGAAGCGGGGAACCACGGCAGGAAGAGCCGAGGCCGTGACCGGACGGCGTGGGGCTCAGGCGGGATCCTCCGCCGGCGCCGGCCCGGTCCAGTCCGATCGAGGAGCCAGTCGGAGCTCCAAGCATCACTCGTGATAAGGCTCAGAAAGAGTCAGACTCTCCCATGTAATGCCTTTTACTGTAGCATCAAACTGACATATCATGAAGCAACGTGACTTGGAATGAAGGGGAGACACAACCGCCTGAAGAAGTAACACACGACGTGTGACATGTAGACGCACAGAGACGCAGCAGCTGCTGGAGGAAGTTGTGTGCACGTGGTATCATAATGTCGGCCTGTGTGTGCACCTGTATGTCCATCCCCATGTCCTGTATATAGGTTTAAAACAAAACAAAAAAATGTGCTAACGCATGTCTTACATATATGTGGAAAAACGAAAAAGCATATTTAAAAAAAGAAGGTGAAAGATATAAAAGCAGACCTGGAGGTAGAGAACACTGTGAACAACATTTCAAAACGACCACAGCAGGATTCTGTTAGAAACGGGCATTATACTCATATTCCAGATCAGATCCAGTGCCATCAGTTAGTTTATTCTGTGTTTCCTTAGAGTTCAGAAGGGACGAGGTTGATCTTGTATCACGTTGGTGAACGACTCAACTAACAAACTGGAACAAGAGGAGGAACCCGAGGGGGTTTAAGGGCTGAATCTCGGAGGGATGGAAAGAGGTCGATTTAAATGAACTTGCACAGGGACGCTATGCAATCTGCTTATCACGCCAGTTTCCTTTGGTGTCCCCCTGATTACTCAGTTTACATTGTGTGTCTGTTAATAGGAGGAGGAGTAGGAGGAGGTAGGAGGAGTGAGGAGTAGGAGGAGGAGGAGGAGGAGGAGGAGGAGGAGGAGACGTGAGGGTCGCAATAAGTCGAGCATTTAGTTTTAACGTGTTTGTCGTAGGCTGATTACACGAATACCTGAGTCCGATCAAAAGTGTGTGAGAGAAATGCTCGTTCATCCACTCTTTTTCTATTTATGCAGTTTATTGTTACGTGTGAAGCAAAGTGCCAGTGTTTTTATTTATTAGAGATCATGTGATTTGTCTGTTTTTATTTAAACGTGTAATAATATGCAATCCATGCGTGCCCAGGTCCACAGAGACGAGCACCGAGCCAGGGGCAGATTTGTGGAGAGCTTCTTCTCATGTGTCACAAAACAAAATCAATCCTGACATGTTTTTGGACAGAAGAGTCAGAGCTGGAGGAGACTGCCACCTTGTGGCCGTTGACAAAAGGCCCTGAAGAACAACAACAGATCGGATTACGTGTGACAAGACGTCTCATATCTCTGCCTGTGGATCTTTGCATTTCATAAATCATGAGTCTGATGCATCGTCCTTCTGTTAACAAACACATTCTGCAGTCCTTAGTGGTTTAAACTGGACATTCAACACCAGTCATTTATTTGTGTGTGATGTGACAAACTTGCACTTTATTTTTGTCTCGGATACTATAATTAACCTTGTGTTACATATTTCTTTTATATTTTTTCTATTTATTCTATTTATTAAACCTATTTTTTATTTATTCAAATGTTTATACGTGTCATGACTTAGGGGAATTTCTGTTCTACGACTGGAATTAGTTATTTATGAACTTAAATCTACCAAATCTGTGTGGCTGCCCCATCCTGTGCAGTTTAGACTCTGTCATTCCATAAATCTGACATTGTGATATTGCTGTCATGTCCGTCTTTGTTCCGAGTGTTTGACTTTTTTACAGCTGCAACTCTCTCCCTGACTCGTGTTGTTCATTCCGTCGCTACAGATTTATTTGCCACCGTTGTGAAAAACCGATGCAAAAAAGCCTAAAGTGCAGAAATGTAATAAAATGCAGTGAAACCCCCAAAACATTTGTCTGACTGTTTTTAAAGATATAGAAAAGAAAACATCAACTGTAGAAATATAACTGACATCATGCAAAAGAGACAAATCAGAAACTAGAGCAGAAGTCTTTAGAACACATTCCACCAAGGCCCAACAGGCCACTTAGATTTAATCAAGTTGCACCATATTACACACCCTCATAGATCAGATCTCTAAATATTCATAGATTAGTTCCCTAAATATTCGTAGATCAGTTCCCTAAATATTTCAGTTTTTCCTCAAGATCCATGTCCCAAGAAACTGACAGATCTGGATCCATGTCAAAACCTTCCACTTTCATTTAGATCCTCTTCTAGAGAGTAAAAGATGTCTCACAAAACCCATGGCAAAAAAGGAATGAACTGAAATAAAGTAATAAGGTATTACTCTGTTAAATTTGAATAACCAATTTAATATAAATATATATATTACGATGTCTCAGAGAGGGTAATACACTGCAAATCAAAAAAACATAAATTATTTGAGCAGAATCTTTTTGCAGCGCATTTCTGTATTTGCATGGGTTTTCTCCATTTGCAGTGCGTTAAGCTCTCACCATAAAACATATATATATAAATTCAAAATACTAAATCTTTAAATGCTGTTGAGAAGCAGCAGATCTGATCAGAAGGAGTCTGAGTACTTCCTGTTTTCATGTGAAGCATGATTACGTCAGAGGAGTGACGCCCCTGCTGCTCCTCTGGCTTCAATAATCAATAATCACCAAGAGGAATAACAATATTATTATTATCAAGCAGGAGAACCTCAGCGCCTATTCCCATTGGTCCTCCGTCGACCAACCAGAGCAGCCCCTGCATCACCTGACGCGCATAAACAGGAAGTGCGCGCGCGGTGGTTGTCAGTTGTCTGCGGATGTTTGAAAGTGACGGAAATTACATCAAGTAGTGCGGCGAGGCTCGTTCAGGGGGGGTCGGTCTACGTCCTGGAGCAGCATGACGGAGCCCGAGTGGAGGTAAGAGCAGGAGGTCACCGGTCTGTGATGGAGATGAGATGTTAGTGTGGAGCTCCTCGGTCCCTCTGCAGGAGGACGAGCTCCTCGGTCCCTCTGCAGGAGGACGAGCTCCTCAGGAGGACGAGCTCCTCGGTCCCTCTGCAGGAGGACGAGCTCCTCAGGAGGACGAGCTCTGTGGCAGGACGGTTCAAAACAAGACAACTGGAGTTAATCTGCAAAGATCCCATGACTGGGATTTAATAAGTTGCAAGAAAGAGCTCAAAACTTAAACTATACAAATCCTAAGGTGCAGTGTGACTGTCGTTGCAAATGACTAGTGCATAGTTGTTGAACCTGGTGTGTATCAGTTGTGTCCAAATAATGTGCAGAGGGTTGTTAGTCCTGAGTTTAGTTAAATATAATAATAATAACTTTATTAAATTTAATAGAGCGCAAAGTGCAGGCAAAAAAAGGCTGAAATACAAATGGTTTGTGCATAAAATACACATAAAACTGTTTCACTTTAAAGAATATTTTTCTGTTGTGTTCAGTTAATCAGTAAAATGTCCCCTCTTCATCCTGTCCCACTATCATATGGCTGTAATTACCAGTGGTGGAAAGAAGCTGTACATTACTTTAAGATCTGAAGTATGAGTTATTGATTATGATTGTTTCCATTTAGTTACACCTCTGCTGAGGAGAGTATGTTTATAGTTTCTTTGTCTGTCAACAGGATTACACTGAAACGTATATAAATAATCAAGATAATAATAATAATAGAGATAAAAGACCAAGAAAACCGAAAACTGAAACTCTTCTCAGAACCTAAGTGTAAGAAATAAAATTATCCAACATCCCACAAAAAAAGGAAATATTTAACAAATCTACATAGAAGAGCTTTTGTTTTTGTTTCTGAAATATCTCATGACCCTTCAGATTTATCTTGTGACCCTTGTGCAGCTGTGGATGCTGAGGTTTGGAGACACGCTGCTAAACTCCTGAACTGTACAAACGAGTTCCACTTCCACCAGCCACAACAGGAAGAGGCTGCGGTCACACAGATGACGATTGATGATCTGAAACAAAAATAGAATTTCTCTCATAAGGGGAACTTTCTGCAGAATGAACACAATCACTCTTTATGTGTAAATGATATTCGAATAAGTGCTCTTTGTGCAAGTCACAAAAAAGTGCTTCACAAGATAAGAGTTGTTAAAATTCAACAATAAAAGAAGCTTTAGCACTAATAAAAAAAAAGAAGGAAACTAGAAAAAGGCCTGTTTTGAATGAATGAATTTAGATTTTCGTTTTGAAGGCGTCCACAGAGACGACAGATCTTATGGCTTCAAATGTGTGATCACCTTTTGTTTTTAATCTTGTGCGAGGAAAAACAAGTACTTCCTGGTCAGCATACCTTAGTGACATTTATGACATATAAACTATAAAAATCCTTTAACCCGTCAGTGTAACATCTGAGAAGGAGCAGACCAAGTGTTTTAGAGAATCATTGGACACCAGCATCTCTCCTGCGGCAGCTTAACTGACATATCTGAAATTCCTTGAGTCACAGGGTGCAGTCATGTGGTTCGAGCCTTTTCTTACTGTCATGGAGAATAATTGACTTTGCTGAGCTTAACATTAACCCATCGCTTCCGGGTTCAGACCTAGTTTGTCTCATCTGTGTCTCCACTGTCATTGTGTTCGTTCAGGTAACCCTGGAGATAAGGAGCAGCTCTCCTCTCCTCTAGTCGTGGTCATCTCTACCTTGTTATGAATCCCAGCATGGCCACGGCCCGCTGCGAGCGCCTGCCCTCTGCAGACCACGAAATGGACGACTGGCTCTTCCTCTCCTCGGAATCTGCCGGGCCTGAGGTCCTGGAAGTGAGCCGGGACGTCCAGGAGGCCGCGGACAGAAGCAAACTCAGGTCCAAGTTGGTCTCAGCTTGGAACAGTGTCAAATATGGTCAGTTGTTGTGCTTCAGGGTCAGTCGTAGCATCTGCTTTAGTCCCTAAGTTCACTTGGACTTGAACTAATTTGATTTTGATGATTAAATGATATCAAAGGACCCGATATCTCCAGAACGCCTTGAGGGCAAATCCTCAAATTTGGTACAAACCCTCACTTGGACTCCAGGATGATCCGATTAGATTTTGTTGGTCATAACAACAGTTCATGTGCTTATATGACAAAGTACACATCATAACTTTCAATACAATCCCTTAAAAACTTCTCTACATATATTGTAGGACAGATATCTATGTGTGTAAATGATGCTTTCAACCATGTGGCATGAAACACTTTTATGTTACCGTGTAATAAGCACAGATCCGTTCGCCCTGTGAGATAAAACCGTTTCCTTATTTCCCCTTTAATGTATCAGGCTGGACTTTGAAGAAGAAATCAAAATTCAGCAGGAGCTCTCCTGTGATCTTGCTCGGAAAATCCTACGAGCTCAAGGATCAAGGTGAGGCCTTGGGCGTCTGGCCCTCACATCAAAATCTAAAGTGATCTCGTTCTTGTGAAAATCATGGGGCAACTTTTACATTCACGCTCTCTACCCGTGTCAGGGGAGAGAGAGCTTTTCCGTAGTTCCTTCGTGTCCCTCCTGTGGTTGACGTACCGACGTGGCTTCCCTCCGCTGGCCGGCTCGTCTCTGACCACCGACAGCGGCTGGGGCTGTGTTCTACGCACGGGGCAGATGCTGCTGGCACACGGTCTCCTCTTGCACCTCATGCCACCAGGTAAAAAACAAACACGATTTTAAATGATCAAAAGCTGTATGGAACATTTTGTTCCATTCAGCCCAAAATGTCAGATTGTGAGTTTTTCTTTCAGCCTGGAAAACAAAGGGATTTTTTTTTACTGTAGAATCGCACAAAAGAATCTGTCACAGTCCCATGATAAACTATTTCAAGTAGATAATCACATTTCACAATACTCATGTTGCTTTCTTGTTTCATTCTAGAGTGGACGTGGTCTGTGACCCACCATGCGGTCAAAGACGACATGGACCTGGAGAGCCGCTCTGCCCACAGAGGACAGAGTTTCCAGGAAGGGCCGCATAAAAGGTGCCGAAAGCTGAGCTTGGGTTCCCTCCTGGACAGACCCATGGAGGCCACGCACAGAAGGGCCGTGTCCTGGTTTGCAGACCTCCCCACTGCCCCTTTTGGAATCCACCAGCTGGTGGAGTTGGGCCAAAGCTCCGGGAAGAAAGCCGGGGACTGGTACGGTCCTTCCATCGCGGCGCACATCCTCCAGTGAGACCTGAAGAGAGAACACACCGGCACAAATACCAGGAACCTGCAGGTTTTTATCGAGATGTAACCGTGGACTTCCTTTTGTTTCAGGAAAGCTGTGGCAGCCTCTGCAGACCTTCCCAATCTGGTTGTGTACGTTGCACAGGATTGCACCGGTGAGTCGTTTCTTTCATCACCGTCTCCGTTGTCTGCTCTGAAGGCTGAATGTAGAGTTTGCAGTTTGGGATCACGTGTATGTGTGTAAATGTGTCGTTCTGTATGTGTTCAGTTTACGTGGCGGACGTGAAGAGGTTGTGTGAGCGGCCCCCCCCTCAGTCCTGGAAGTCCGTCATCATCCTGGTTCCTGTGCGACTCGGAGGACAAGATCTCAACCCCGCCTACATCACCTGTGTCAAAGTATTCAAAATACATGTTCACACATTCACTACAAAGTGCATCCTTTTGATTTTCCAGTAAAAGTAGAGCAGCATCAAAGTGATTTTCTCTCAGATTCCTCTTTAGAGGGTTTTAAAATACAGGTTCCTTCTCCCTGGTAACTGTGTGTTAGCTCTGTTGTGCGCTGCTACATGAAAACAGAGGAACCCTCGCTCTAATGCAAAACACAAGCAAACATCACTGTGTCACAAAGAACAATGAACAACAAAGCATTGTTTGTCTTCGTAGAAACTCTTGACACTTCAATGCTGCATCGGAATCATCGGGGGGAAACCGAAACACTCTTTGTTCTTCGTCGGCTTCCAGGGTACGTGCAGGGCAGCGTGCATGATCATCAGTGTGCAGTAAGTGTTTGATATCAGGCTTTACACTTTGTGTTTCCCTTCCTCTGGCCCTGCGGTGCTGAAGATGACAACCTGCTGTACCTGGACCCTCACTACTGTCAGCCCACGGTGGATATAACAAAGGAGAACTTTCCCCTGGAGGTAAAAGGAAGTGAAGTTTCTATTCTTCTTTTTGCTTTCTGTGTGGTTCCTCCTGTGTCCGCACTGACATGTAAACCAGTGGTTACCACAACCACTTCTTCATCATCATCTGGGTTCTAAATGTGTTAGAACTGGCTCAATATGTGCAATATAAGAAATGCTTCGCAATCTATTGTTGTTTTTAGAGATGAGCACAGTACAATTTCTAGAAAAACTTGGACTCTGGACTTCAGTGTATTTCTGAAAGCAGCTTGTGTCTCCCTGTACGTGGGGTACAAGCTGGTTGGTAAACTTTCTAAAAGTATAAATGCTAATGATGACATCCACATGGGAACTTGGAGATATAGAGATATTGTGTGTGAGATTGTTTCTGATACTTTCTCTCTCTCTGCCCCTCTTTCAGTCATTTCACTGCAAATATCCCAGGAAGATGTCCGTCTCACGCATGGACCCCAGCTGCACCATCGGGTTTTACGCTAAATGTCAAAAGGACTTTGAATCACTGTGCACTATTGTTACTGAGGTACGTGACCAGGAACCTTAATCTGCTGTGTAATATGAATCATATGATAACACCTGCATCTCATTTAGTGAATTTCTTGTAGTTTTTAGAAGGTGATGTCTCTTGATGTGGATTCTACCTCTTTGTCCCACAGGCTCTCTCCACATCTACAGAGACGTACCCCATGTTCATCTTTGCAGAGGGACACAGTCAAGAGCATGAGCGAAGCAACACACCCACAACCAACATCACCTACATCCAGAGGAAGGATGAGCTGAGAAGAGTCGACACCAGCAACAGCATGGACGAGTTCGTTCTGTTATGAACAGAAGAAAATAAAACCTGCTCCAGAGGGCGTTCGATGATCATGGATTTGAAGTTTAGACTGTGGCCACTACTGAGCGTGAGAAGAATGTCCGGCTCATTAATATTAATATTTATTGTTTTAAAATGAAACTGAACTTTGTGAGATAAACAATGATCATTTTATTAGTGTTTCTTCATAAATCCACCAAGTCTTCGTCTTCTACTTAATCTTGTGACTCACACGTGAATATATCAATTATGACTTCACTTGATAATTAGTCAAAATGCTGTGTAGGAATAAAGTTACCAAAGGTTTTCTCATCTGCTGGAGAATTTTTTTGTGGTATTTTATCCAAATAAAAACTTTGTAAAGTACGAAGGTACCTGTGCAAAACTCATTTCTTTCTGTACTGTATATATTCTCTCTCTATATATATATTATCTTTTTTTGTTATATTTCTTTGTATTTGTATTGTATGTTTACCCAATTAATTCAGCTATTGACAGTAATATGACTATATGAATATGGGTCTGTCCTCTGCTGCAAAATAACAAATTAAAGGATTATATATTATGATTTGATAAAGGATGATCTTATTATTAATAATACAAATAATGTGTATTGAGGGAAGAGAGAGACCAGGGACTGCTGTGTGACGTCATAGTTAAGCTCTGTCCTACTGGTTGTTAAAGGCCAATGCAACAATAAATATTAATAATGATTGAACTATGAACTCAGGTTTATATCCTTTAACTGTGCAGTTATCGTGTCTGTGTGTACAATCTACTCCACTGTATATATTATGTTTATATCTGGAGAAAGAGGGACCAGGAGCTGTTCATTTAATAAATATGTTATTATTATTATGAATATAATAACCACACATAAACACGGAGCTCCTCCGGTGTGATCGTCTCCTCCTCGGGCCTCCTGTCGCCTCTCTCCCGGGCCTCCCCTCCCCCACGCCGGCTTCTCCCTCCCCGGTCCTCACTGGGCATGCGGGGCAGTGAGCGAGCCGGCGGATAGGTGGCGCTGCGGAGTCGCACAGGCCGATCCCCGCGATACGATCTCCAGAGAAGAGGAGGAGGAGGAGGCGGGTGAAGGGAAAAAAACCGACTGGGTAGGTCGCTCTTTGTTTCTGCTTTGGAGGAAAAAGCGAGAGACGTCGCAACCGGCGAGGATTCAAACATCGCGTTTCACCGCCAGCGTGAGTAAAGTTCTTCGCGGCTGCACGAGGGGCTTCCTCCCCGCAGGGCTCGAGGAGAAAAATGCGTTTTATTCCGCGGGGTTGCTTGCTTGTGTGTGTGTGTGTGTGTGTGTGTTTTGCGGGAGAAAGACGAGCCGCGACATCGCTGTGGCGCGACGCGGAGCAATGAATGAAAACCGATCGTGGCGCCGCACCGAGTCCCGGGTACGGGAGGCGCGACGGATCAATCGGGCCCCGGCGGGGATCGACCGTGCTCTCCCCGGGTCGCCAGTCCCCGAATCCCCGCAAACAACACCCGCTTTCCTGCCTGATTGGCCTCGGACAGCATGGCCCCGCTAGGCTAGCCCCCACTAGCTCGCTAGCATCCTCGCCAGCTTGTGTTGTTGTAGGCTTCGTCTTTTTCTCTGAGCTAGCTAGTCGGCGGGTCGCGAGCTCGGCTACCTGCTCGTTGTGGCTGCACTTTTAAATTTCTCATTTGAAACCGAATCCGGTGAACACCACGCAACACGCGAGGCTTCGTGCGAACCGAGAAGTTAAGAAATCAGGGGTTTAATTCACGTTAAGCGACGGGAACTGCCGACCCCGGCTAGGCCTGGCTAGCGCTAGCCGAGCTAACAATGCTAATAATAGCTAACCCAGTTGTTATTTCCTTGTAACTGTAAACAACGCGGGCTTAAAGCTGGGATTCGAACGTGTGACCAGATGTTGTCTCGTCGGTGTCCCCACACATCTGTCTGTGGCTCGTCTGGTTCCGCAGGGCTCCGTCTATCACCGCGATCCCTTGACCTCAGTGTGGGACTCGATCTGTGACAGATTTGAAGCCTCTGGGATTGTGTGTTCTGGAGTTTACATTTAGTTTACAACCGTCACATGGCTTCAGTGTTGTGTGTTTCTGTGTTGTGTTATCAGTGTTGTGAACAGCTCTACACCCGGAACCTGCATCCAAACCAATGAGGGATCAGCACTGGGGATGTGCATGATAATTGTGTTAATGAAAATCAACTTGATTTATGTTCATGTTTCCAAAACAAAGTTAAAAAGTTACACCACATGAGAAAACTGTTCTAAACATTAGGAAACAATTAAAAGCAGTTTAAAGCTCACACATCATTAAAGTACGATTACAAAGTGTTAATGATGCAGATGAGAAAATAGATTTTTTAAAAATTGTGTTTTTAAAGGAGGATGAATAGTTTGCCAGATGTGTCTTCTCTGGGAGTTTGTTCCAAATAGTGGGAGTCCCTGACAGAAAAGTTCCGGCCCCCTCGTAACTTTACCTCTTATATGAGATGTGTTGGTTGTGTTTGTCGATTTCCTTGTAAAGCACGAAACACAATGTTGGAGGAACACAACAACAGTGTCGCTCCACAGGCGTATAAACAGTGATCCACCCACTGTATTGAGATTTACACACTTATCGTGATTGATTTGATTAATCTGCTACGGTTTTGATAATCGATTAATTGTTTTACTCAATTGTGGAACAGCACGTTAACCAGCCACTAAATTTGGCGCCTTACTTCTTGTAAATTGTATATGTTGAAGTTATGAATTGTTGGCTTGGCTTCTCAAGCAGTCTGAAGACTTTACCCTGTCTTCTCATATTCTGTATTCTAAAGGATTTATCAATTACTTCAAATGCTTGATAGATATATTTGATGTAAATACTTGTTGCTTGCTGGCCTTGTTAAAAGTGTAGTGGAAGTAACAACTAATCGTGTCTGGTGAATTTGTGCTTAAAGAAACTGTATGTAAAATACATTTTAAGTTCAATTTAATTAGCAAGAAAGGAGAGAACATTATGTCTTTTTATTTTCAACCTGCAGAAGCCTGTGGCTGTTTTTAGTGACTCAACCCACTTGTTGCTATGTAATCAAATTGGACTTGTTGCATTCTGTGTTTAAAGATTTGGACCTGCTCTGCTCCTGTAAAGTAGATAAACATGTCGGCTCTGCTGCTCACACATATATCCCGACCTTTTGACGATATTCCTGTTGTCTCCCTTCACAGGGGACCTTGCTGCTGCCAAACATTCCCAACTTCCCCTGAGAGATGTCCACTCCTGACCCCCCGATGGGAGGGACACCTCGGCCGGGACCCTCCCCAGGCCCAGGGCCATCTCCAGGAGGCATGATGGGCCCGAGTCCATCACCAGGGTCAACCCATAGCATGATGGGGCCCAGTCCGGGGCCCCCTGGATCTGGGCACCCCCACCCTCCACAGGGACCCTCAGGATATCCTCAGGAAAACATGCACCAGATGCACAAAGTACTTTAAACTCTTATTCCTTTGTTTAATGTGCTTTTATTAATATTTAATCTTTCCTCTTGGATGTACACTGATTTAAATTAGTAGTGTTAAATGTTTTAACCTGAATATCTTCAGGGTGGAAATACTTTACACTTAACTTTACACTGTAGAACTGTAAAGCTATAACCTTTGAATATTATGTGTCTTTTCATCAGCCAATGGAAGCCATGCATGAGAAGGGAATGCCCGATGACCCTCGCTACGGGCAGATGAAGAACATGGGCATGAGACCAGGGGGGCACAGTGGGATGGGACCCCCTCCGAGCCCCATGGACCAACACTCTCAAGGTAACACAACACACAGTAATGTATGAGTTCTCACATACAATGTGTGAAAAGAGAGAGTAACTGACCACCTCCTACTTGTCCAAGAAAACCTCCATACAGGTTGAACCAATGACTTTGTCACGTTTACCTTGATTATGAGCAGCGAGCACCCGTCCAGCCGGTTCCTCTTGTTGTGACTGCTCGTGTGGCAGCATGAGCAAACAGCTGAGGGCAGGCCAGTGGGAGGGGAGGAGCTAAAAGGGGGTTTACCCATCAGACAAACAGAACAACAGCAGCTGCTTCTACAAAGCCAAGAAGAGAGAGGCACTCACAGGAGCACTTCAGTGACAGCAGTGTTGGAGATGACTCGTTCAGCATCTGAAAAGCTCTTTATGTAACAATGTGAAGCAGCTACATGTAATAATCACAAATGTGTGAACAGACTGGAACATAACGTCCTTCCCCAACGTGTTCAGTTGCCTTTGGACTTATTTCTCTGTGATGAACTCAGCAGCACATACAGAACCTTGTAAACATCAAACCTTCTTAACATGATACCTGCATCATTTCTTTGCCATACCAGTCATGTATCTGTCTTGTGTTCCCCAGGTTACCCGTCACCATTGGGTGGTTCAGATCATGCACCCAGTCCTGGCCCAACCAATGGCCCCCCCTCGGGCCCCATGATGCCCCAGGGTCCCCCCGGCCCCGTCGCTGGCCCTATGGAAGGCAGTGGTGACCCTAATCAGGGCATGGGTCAACCTAACCGTGGCGGTCCCCAGGGTCCAGTGGGACCAGGTGGACCAGGAGGAGGACCTGTCGGTGCTGGTGGGCCAGGTGGGCCGACTCCTTTCAACCAGAACCAGTTGCACCAACTCAGGGCCCAGATAATGGCTTACAAGATGCTGGCCCGCAGTCAGCCGCTACCTGATCACCTGCAGATGGCTGTGCAGGGGAAGAGGCCCATGCCAGGGATGCAGCAGCAGCCCATGCCTAACATGCCGCCTTCTACCGGACCCGGAGGTGGGCCTGGACCGGGACCAGCTCAAGCCAACTACAACCGACCACACGGTGAGTTAAAGGAGCGCCTCCGCATATTCAGAATGTGTTTGTTATGTTAACATGTTAATTAAGGCAGACTATGAGAGAGCTCTGCAGAGACCCCTGGTGGCTGAACATTTCTTAACATTAGTCAATTTCTGCCTTATAGTTCATCTAAATATGTGACACTGATGTTTCAGGCATGGTTGGTCCTAATATGGTCCCCCCCGGACCTGCTGGGGTTCCCCCAGGTATGCAAGGCCAGCCGACCAATGGACCTCCCAAGTCCTGGCCTGAAGGTAAACGTGGGCTCGACACTCACTTCGATCAACTCTGTGTGTTTCATGTGAACATGCAGCAAAACTGATCTCTTCTGAATTCCCACCTGTCAGGACCTATGGTGAACGCTGCTGCTCCATCCAATCCTCCCCAGAAGTTGATTCCCCCTCAGCCCACTGGCAGACCCTCGCCCGCTCCCCCCTCTGTGCCCCCCGCTGCCTCCCCAGTCATGCCCCCTCAGACACAGTCCCCGGGTCAGCCTGCCCAGCCTCCTCCCATGATGCTGCACCAGAAGCAGAACCGCATAACCCCCATTCAAAAACCCCGCGGGCTGGACCCAGTGGAGATCCTCCAGGAAAGAGAATACAGGTGAGTGGAGAAACACGCGTGGCATCAAATCGTATCATAAAATTATCCTTTCTTCTCAGAGTCTGTAGTACATCAACCTTTTAAATATTTCATTAATTTAATATATTACCTCTGCAAAGCACATTATAGATTAAAGTTGGGTTCATCCTTAGCATAGTGTGTTGCAAACAGTTCTTTTACCGTAGTGAGTGTTTTTCTAATTTGTGATTATCAGCTAGAAGAGGTTATTTAAATTATGGTCATTATTGTAATCTTTTCTGCATACATGTTGCAGGCTACAGGCCCGTATCGCTAACCGTATCCAGGAGCTGGAGAACCTGCCCGGCTCTTTAGCTGGTGACCTGCGCACCAAGGCCACCATCGAGCTGAAGGCCCTGAGGCTGCTGAACTTCCAGAGACAGGTAGGGATGTGTAAAGTACAGACGACTGAAGCGCCTGCTCGACCTCCATCTATTTAACCCTGTTACACTAGTATGCCAGTTTTTTTTTAATAATCATTTTTCTGACCTTCTTTGTGCCTGCAGCTGCGTCAGGAGGTGGTGGTCTGCATGAGGCGTGACACGGCGTTGGAAACCGCCCTCAACGCTAAGGCCTACAAGCGCAGCAAACGCCAGTCTCTACGCGAGGCCCGCATCACCGAGAAGCTGGAGAAGCAACAGAAGATCGAGCAGGAGCGCAAACGTCGTCAGAAACACCAGGTAAAATGTTGGAAAAATATATTTTTGAACAGAGGAAACCATGACAACGCCAGTGTAAAGTGGAGAGGAGGGATTCTAAAGAGCTTGATAGAGTTCACATTACTCAGTAGATTTAATAATAGTGGTGGTGTGTTTCTTCTGTCGACAGGAATACCTCAACAGCATCCTGCAGCACGCCAAGGACTTTAAGGAGTACCACCGCTCCATCACAGCGAAGCTCCAGAAGGCCACCAAAGCTGTGGCCACCTACCATGCCAACACCGAGCGAGAGCAGAAGAAGGAGAACGAGCGCATTGAGAAGGAGCGAATGCGGAGGCTGATGGTGAGTTTCAGAAATATATATATATCGCCAAACTGCTGTGGTTGTTTATGAGTCCAGTGGCAGCATCTGACCCCTGAGTGAAATCTGATTCCAGGCTGAAGATGAAGAGGGATATCGTAAACTTATCGACCAGAAGAAAGACAAGCGTCTGGCCTACCTGCTCCAGCAGACAGACGAGTACGTGGCCAACCTCACCGAGCTGGTGCGAGCCCACAAAGCCGTGCAAGCTCTCAAAGACAAGAAGAAGAAGAAGAAAAAGAAGGTGGGTGTTCGGAGCGAGCGGTGGTACAACATCACGTTATGTTTGAAACATTACGCAGACTTAAATTGTTTGTGTGGTTTCAGAAGCCCGAGTCTGCAGAGGGTCGTTCTTCTGCTCTGGGACCTGATGGAGAGGTGAGTTTAAAACAAAAATCGGGACAGATCACCTACGTTTGGATAAGATGTCACGATTTATCATCTTCCTGTGCTTCTCTCAGCCTTTAGATGAGACCAGTCAAATGAGTGACCTGCCTGTGAAGCTCGTCCATATTGACAGTGGAAAGATCCTTTCGGGGATTGAAGCACCTAAGGCTGGTCAGCTGGAGACCTGGCTTGAGATGAACCCAGGGTAAGAGCCACATCTGCCTTTACAAAGTTTCTATGAAGGAAGAAGAAGAGACAGCTCCATCTGAATGTATCTGACTTTGTCAAAAACATCTTGTTCCTCCGCAGATATGAAGTTGCCCCACGTTCAGACAGTGAAGGGAGTGATTCAGAAGACGAGTATGAGGATGAGGTACGTCCCAGTGAACTCGACATCAAAGCTTGTAAACGTCCTTCCATCATGTTTCTAACTTCATCGATGTTTTCGTCAGGAGGAAGAGGAAGTGCTGCCTCCACCTCCGCCTCCGCCTCCACCCACTGTAGCTCCGGTCGAGGAGAAGAAGAAGATTCCCAACCCCGATAGTGACGAAGTATCTGAGGTGGATGTCCTGCACATCATCGAGTAAGATACACGTGTCTCAAATAACCAGAAATATTAAAGTTATGTTCTGATCCAGTCGTTTTAAAGCACGTGTTTTCCCCGTATCCTAACTGGATTTCTGTGCTGTATCCTCCACCCTCCAGACACGCCAAGCAGGACGTAGATGATGAATACAGCAATGCGAGTTTCGAGCGAGGCCTGCAGTCCTACTACGCTGTGGCTCATGCTGTCACCGAGACCGTGGACAAACAGTCGACGCTGCTGATCAACGGGCAGCTCAAGCAATACCAGGTACACCCCCGGCTGAGAAGAGGAGAATCACTCCTCGCTCTCACGTGAAGAGAAACCCAGACTACATGGTTTAATGATATTTAACAAACCCAAAACCAACTCTCCCTCTTGTTCTTGTTCAGATCAAGGGTCTGGAGTGGCTGGTGTCACTTTACAACAACAACTTGAACGGCATCCTGGCCGACGAGATGGGTCTGGGAAAAACCATTCAGACCATCGCCCTCATCACTTACCTCATGGAGAACAAGCGCCTCAACGGGCCCTTCCTCATCATCGTACCTCTCTCGTGAGTCCAGCACCTCTCCCTTGCTTCCCCCTGGGCTCATCTGTGAAAACACAAATTTAATAGCAATCTGTACCAACTGTGTTATTGTTTTCGTATGTTGATGAAAACCTCATAAACCAGAGTTGTTTCTCCTTCTCAGAACTCTATCGAACTGGGTCTACGAGTTTGATAAGTGGGCGCCATCTGTCCACAAGATCTCCTACAAGGTCAGTGACACCTTCCTGGATATTTAATTTACTTCTATTTGTCCCAAACTTTGGTGATAAATATATTTGTGTTTTTTTTAAATAAATGGAACGCTGTTTACTTTCAGGGGTCTCCCGCTGCTCGGCGTGCGTTCGTTCCCATCTTGCGCAGCGGCAAGTTCAACGTGCTGCTCACCACGTACGAGTACATTATCAAAGACAAACAAGTGCTAGCAAAGGTAAGGAAGCGTCCACGTGTTTAGTGTTGAGGCTCAGATGATCCCTGACTCTGCCTCAGAGGTGTCGTTTCTCTGTCTGACCTCTAAACGTCCTGTTTCTCCTCCCGAAGCTCCGCTGGAAGTACATGATTGTGGACGAGGGCCATCGTATGAAGAACCACCACTGTAAGCTCACCCAGGTCCTGAACACGCACTACCTGGCTCCACGGCGCGTGCTGCTCACGGGAACCCCGCTGCAGAACAAGCTCCCTGAGCTCTGGGCCCTGCTCAACTTCCTCCTGCCAACCATCTTCAAGAGCTGCACCACCTTCGAGCAGTGGTTCAACGCCCCCTTCGCCATGACTGGAGAGAAGGTGATAACCACAAAAAACATCCACAGAACATGAGCTGCCATGAAACATGTTCGGATTCTGAATATGTCTATGTTATCTCTCTTTCCATCAAGGTTGATCTGAATGAAGAAGAGACCATTCTGATCATCCGTCGTCTACACAAGGTTCTCCGACCGTTCTTACTGCGCCGACTCAAGAAGGAAGTGGAGGCCCAGCTGCCAGAGAAGGTCCGGCTGCATTTCATTTCTTTAACTTACTATTTCATCTTCAATTCTCACCAGGCAACGTATTCTCAAATTGTCCTCAACACAAATATGTGGATATATATTTAAAAATCAGTTTTTCCCTCCCTGTTGTTTTCCAGGTGGAGTATGTGATCAAGTGCGACATGTCCGCCCTGCAGAGGGTTCTGTACAGACACATGCAGGCCAAGGGAGTGCTGCTCACAGACGGGTCGGAAAAAGACAAGAAGGTAGTTAGGAGATCATCATGTCTTAGATTATGTTTGGACAATATGTTTTAGATGCTTGAGCTGGTGCAACGATGTTCAATCATATTTAAAAGCTCTGGAAACTGATGTCTTTTTGTTTCCTTCTAAATCCTCCAGGGTAAAGGAGGCACGAAGACCTTGATGAACACTATCATGCAGCTGAGGAAGATTTGCAACCACCCTTACATGTTCCAGCACATCGAGGTTCCAGGAGACATTTCACTTTAACCAGTATCTTCATGCAGAATTCACAGCAAATAGAATGAACCTAAACTTCTGTCTGTTTGCTTCACAGGAGTCGTTCTCTGAGCATCTCGGTCACTCCGGTGGAGTTGTCACTGGGTAAGTTTCACACTGTGGAGGTTTCTACAGCACGTGTGTAGTTGTGTGTGTGTGTGTGTGTGTATACGTCGCACACTGGTCCATTCGTGCTCATGTGTTTCCTCTGCCTGCTCAGGCCTGACCTGTACCGCTCCTCTGGGAAGTTTGAGCTGCTGGACCGAATCCTGCCCAAGCTCAGGGTCACCGACCACAAAGTGCTGCTCTTCTGTCAGATGACCACACTCATGACCATCATGGAGGACTACTTTGCATTCCGCGGCTTCAAGTACCTGCGTTTGGACGGTGGGGCGGATTTCTATCAACATAAAGAAACACTCATGATAGGTTTTTCAATTGTAATATTTTGGTGTTCAGGTTTTAACACCTTCACCCCCCCCTCCCACCCCCCATAGGAACCACCAAGGCGGAGGACCGCGGCCTGCTGCTCAAGACCTTCAACGACCCGGCCTCTGATTACTTTGTGTTCCTGCTCAGCACCCGAGCTGGAGGCCTGGGCCTCAACCTGCAGTCTGCTGACACAGTCGTTATCTTCGACAGCGACTGGAACCCACATCAGGTATCACGTCAATATATGTGAAGGGTCTCAGATATGGCAAAGGATGTGTTGAAGGAAGACTTGAATCAACAATACCTGGATCCTTGGGGAGGATTAACTAGAAGTATCGTGTGTGTGTGTGTGTCCTCCAGGACTTGCAGGCGCAGGACAGAGCCCATCGTATCGGGCAGACCAACGAAGTGCGCGTCCTCCGCCTCTGCACCGTCAACAGCGTGGAGGAAAAGATTCTGGCCGCGGCAAAGTATAAACTGAACGTGGACCAGAAGGTCATCCAGGCCGGCATGTTCGACCAGAAGTCCTCAGGCTGTGAGCGACGGGCCTTCCTTCAGGCCATCCTGGAGCACGAGGAGCAGGACGAAGGGGGGGCTCGAGGTGGCTGCCGCACGAGGGGGGCGTGGGTGGGTGTGAACTGAACCTAGCCGTGCATCACCCACCAAGTCACATTCACCTGCTTCACCTCTTCATTCTCTTTTTTCCCTCCTCCTTCCATCTCTTTTCCTACCTCCCCCTGTTTCTTCAGGATCTTTGAGCTTTCATCAGTCCAGACTTTCCTCTCTTTTGTTTTTCTGCTTCTAAACAAACCTTTGATGTTTAATATGAAACTTTATCTCCTAAACCAACATAAAATCATTTCCCTTTTCTACTGACATTGTTATTAATGTTTTAATGTACTTCCAATGATATCTCAGCTCAGAGACTTTGCTCTGAGGCGCCACATAAATCTGCCGCGAGCCTTTTCTCACTCCCTCGGTCTCGTGTGTGTGTTTAGGAGGAGGATGAGGTTCCTGATGATGAGACTGTCAACCAGATGATTGCCAGAAGTGAAGAGGAGTTTGAGCTGTTCATGGTCGGTACCATTTCTTTTTGCAGTTTGTCGGAGACTTTGAAATGTCTCAATCTGAACCCTCTAACCTCCTGCCGTGTCGTGTTTCTTTTTTTATCTCAGCGCATGGATCTAGACCGACGCCGGGAGGACGCTCGCAATCCCAAGAGGAAACCTCGTCTGATGGAGGAAGACGACATGCCCAGCTGGATTCTGAAAGACGACGCTGAGGTTGAGAGGCTCACGTGTGAAGAAGAGGAGGAGAAGATGTTCGGCAGAGGTTCCCGCGCTCGGAAGGAGGTGGACTACAGTGACTCGCTCACTGAGAAGCAGTGGCTCAAGGTGGGTTGTCATCACGTTAGGCTGTTAAAATATTATGTTGGCAACGTTCAATCCAGAGTTTCTGACCTGATTTCTTCTGGACACAGGCCATAGAGGAAGGTAATCTAGAGGACATTGAAGAGGAGGTGCGTCACAAAAAGACGACAAGAAAGCGCAAGAGAGACCGCGACCACGACAGCCCGGCCACGCCCAGCTCCAGCAGCGGCCGAGTGCGGGACAAGGACGAGGAGGTGAAGAAGGCAAAGAAACGTGGTCGCCCGCCTGCAGAGAAACTCTCTCCCAACCCCCTGTCCCTCACCAAGAAGATGAAGAAGACGGTTGACGCTGTGATCAAATACAAGGATGGGTGAGAACCGAACTGCATCTCACAAACACAAGTTCTAGATCTATTACGTCTTATCAAACCCGGCGAGCGGTGCATCCTAACCCAGCTTCCCTGTCTCTGCAGCAATGGGCGACAGCTGAGTGAAGTCTTCGTCCAGCTTCCCTCTCGCAAGGAGCTGCCCGAGTACTACGAGCTCATCCGCAAACCTGTGGACTTCAGAAAGATCAAGGTGAGGAACTTTCCACTTCCTCTTTGTGTGAGTTTCTCTCATCTCGCTATCGACTGTGTGTTTAACCGCTGCTTCTTCCCTTCCCTCCATCAGGAGAGGATCAGGAGCCACAAGTATCGCGGCCTGAACGACCTGGAGAAGGACGTGATGCTGCTGTGTCAAAACGCCCAGACCTTCAACCTGGAGGGGTCTTTGGTGAGTCCATCATGCAGAGGCTTAAAAACCAACGAGGGAGCCTCCATAGCTTTTATAATAATCTCTCTCACTGTCTCTGTCTCAGATCTACGAGGATTCCATCGTGCTCCAGTCTGTCTTCACCAGTGTGAGGCAGAAGATCGAGAAGGAGGACGAGAGCGAAGGAGAGGAGAGTGAGGAAGAGGAGGAGGAGCTGGATGAAGGCTCGGAGTCTGAATGTGAGTATGAGAAACGCAGCGTTTCCTGCACAGAGCAGTGAGACAGTAGCTGGTGTGGTGGTGATGTTTATATGATCTTTGTTTTTTCCCCCCGTCAGCTCGTTCAGTGAAAGTGAAGATCAAGCTCAGCCGGAAGGAAAAGGGCGATCGTTCAGGAAAAGGTCAACGACGAAGGGGCCGCGGCGCTAGGGCCAAACCGGTGGTGAGCGACGATGACAGTGAGGAAGAGCAGGAGGAGGTGAGAGAAGTTCAAGAACAAAGTCCCAATGACTCTTAATAAACTCTTAATGCACAGGAAGGCTCTCAGTTAATTCATCACATTACTTTTAGTGCATTTGGAGCAATTACAGAATATTAATTAATAGACCTTTACAGCTGTTCATGTGTGATCATCCCTGTGTGGTCGTTGTGTACTTAGTGTTGAATAGCGTCATTAACACCGTGCTTCCGTTGTGTGTTTCCCCTCAGGAGCATTCGGCCAGTGGCAGCGATGAAGACTGAAGCGATCCCCTCCTTATCGGACCAAGGCCCACTGAGCCTCCTTACTGGACTTAATATATTTTACTTAGACACAGCAGGGAGACAGTCAGTGGACAGGGCCTAGTTTTACCTAGATGAGCTGATTTTTAGTGAGACAGTTGTATTCTCATTAAAGTATACAATTAATTGAAAAAAACCATTTAAAAAAAAATATGAAAGATATGAACTCTCCACTTCCATATTTAAACCATTTCCCCTGTATGAGTAGTAGTGTGTCTCTTTGCCTTTTTGCTTTCTCCTGTAAGTGGAAAATTGACAGAGCCTGAACTATAGACTGATCGTGGGCCATTAAGACAGCTAACTGTTTTTTAAAAATGATATTCCTTTTTGTCATCTTTTACTTTGGGACAACACGTACATGTGAACCAGGAGTCACGGCGTTCCTCCTCTTCCCTTTTTGAATGCATGTCGTGCGTGTCTGTGGAAATGCACCTGGATGTGTCTTTGCTATTATCTCTGTGTTTAATTTAAGACTACAAGCGGGATCGCGGTACATCCCACCCTGCAAGCCCCCCCCCCACCTCTCAGGTTGTGTATGTAAAGAGGGGGGGGGGAGGATAGGACCATTTTCTCGTGTCGGTGTCACTGGATTCCAAAAACTACAATAAAGGCATCTCATAATAAACCTGCTGTGTGAACTTATTTGTGTGGCTGCTTACGATAGGATCCATTCTTTTTAATAACTCATACTTCAACCATCAAAATGTTATCTCAACCACATTTCTACTTCTATACACAGGGTTCCTATGGTTATGAAAAACCAGGAAAAGTCATGGAATTGTAAAATGTTTATTTCCAGGCCTGGAAAAGGGCTTGAAAAAAAGAATATTCCCTAAGTATACTGTATGCTTTGTAATTCTCATTGTGAGCTTAAATACAACATTTTTACTTTTTCATGTACACACCAAGATTTCAGAAAATGTTTGGTCATGGAAATCCTTCAGTCAAAATGTGTATGAACCCTGTATACAACTTTCTTTCAAATATTTATGTCTTTTTTGAAATATGCAGCTTATTCTGCAGTTATTAGAATATATAATTGTTTCCTATGGGAGTGGTGTCTTAGTGACAGTGTGATACATTCAGAGATGCAGCAGGTGGCAGTAGTGCACCTTGACGTCGGTTGCCAGTCGCCAATATTCCCAAAACAATAACTCACACAGCTTTGATCTTTGCCATAGGAAAGAATTACATGTGATGACATCACATTCCTTTGATCAAGCTTTGAAGTGTTCATCATGTTTACTGAAGAAGCATCAGAAGCTTTTAGACTGTTTACAAGCAGCAGCTCAACATTCATAAAGCATTCTCATCAGGTTTGTTAAAGACCTTCTTGGATGTTCAGATTGATTCAGTGTGTTCTGTGAACAGTGCTTTCAAAAAGATAGTTGCTTTTACCAGATAAACTCATTTTAACCCCCATGAAACCAAGCAGGATCTTTAACTGTGACTAAAGTTGCCGTGACACATTTGTTAGATGCTAAAACATCTTATCAAGGTGCATTAGGCTGCACCGTCAATAAAACCTGTTTTTAAATGCAGATCTTACTTTTGTTGCCAGTTGAAGGAACCAGTCAAACCAGTCGATATGTCCTTCAGAGAAATAAGAAGTAAGTAATGCCATCGTGTTAGATGAACATAGAGTTGTTGTTGAGTGTATTGTCAGGTCACTGGAGTTACATCTTCTCTGGCAGACTTCGTTGAGCAGATGAGGGCGTTGGAATACCCCGGGTCCATCTCTCTGGAGAGCTTCAGGCGACCCAACTTCCCTCTGCTGGCAGACATCCTCCGATTCCTCGTCAAGAGGTGCGACTGCACTTTACACGTCCGGCATTCTTCAAGTTTACAAAGTCCTAAAACCTGTGATGGGTTGTTTCTTACCCTGTGGAATGGATCAGGGTTTTTTACTCACAAGTCTTGCCTTCTTGTTGCCCGGACAAAGTGGTTGTGAGCCTAAAGTTACCTTCTCGTTAAAGAAGGATTGTGGCCCAACTCTCTTCTCTTTAAGTGTGTAACAGAGAATAATGTGATAATTCTCTTTGTCGTATCTCGCTCCTCCCCGCCCACGTAGCTTTGAGCCACACATGAACATTCCCGGCGACGTGGCCACGGAGGCCTCCAGGGTGACCTTCATCCGAGCTGTGGCCCAGTTCATGGTGACGAGGGCTCAGGTGAAGCTCAACCTGAAGCACCTGTACCAGGCCGACGGCTACGCAGTGAGAGAGATGCTGAAGATCAGCTCACAGCTCTACGCTGCTCTGAGGGAGGAGCACGTGACCCCGGACGACCGAGTCCCGGTGGACGACAGCGAGTTCGAGTTCGACCGCGGCTCGTGGGTGAGAGATTGATTATTAATCTGTTATTTCCTTTTGTATAATGTCGTATCTAAGCTTGAGTTACATCAGATCTGAGGTGGAGGAGACGTGTGAGCTGCTGACTGTGTCTCACTCTGTCTCCTCTGAAGATGTCTGATCTGAAAGCAGCTCGACAGCTGACGTCCGAGGTCACGGCCTCAGGAGTCTCTCTGTGTGGTTTACTGGGAGAAGAGGTGGCCCTTAGGGTGAGGAAGCACAGACACACAACAACTGACACACTCTGGTTTCCACTTTCCTTCGTTTGGACTCCACACAGTCAACATGTGGCTATTTATAGATCAATAACTTTACTGGTTTGAAGTGTTATAGAAGCAGTCGTGTCTCACAAGTTATGAAACAACCTATAAACAGATGATTTTTACCTTTTTATGATTTATACCAACAGTCATGTGGCCTTTAAAGCTGAAGTTGATGAGAACAGCAGCTGGATGATGAAGTCATTGTGAAGTGACTCCGTCCTTGTTTCCACTTTCCCGACAGGAGAAGAGAACTGCGGCTACTTCCAGACCTCTGGACATCAACCAGACGGAGAAGGCCTTTGAAGACGCCCTCAAGGAGGTTTTTTTTTGTTAATAATGATCCAGAAAATCACACATACTCCATGAGATGACACAACATCTGACACCTCGTCTGTGTGTTTATTTTCCAGTTGAGTGCAGAGAAGTCTGGAGACCTGCTGCGTGCTCTTGAGTCTGACATGGCCATCCTGGACGCTAAGATCGAGCAGAAGATGAAGGAGGTGGAGTGGACTCAGACCAGACTCCAGACGTGTCAGAGTATCAGGTCAGTTTGTGACGGGACAGGAAGCAGAGAGGGAAACGTCTGTGTTCAGCAGCTTGTGATTTTTTTATCCCTGGTCATCTCTTCAGGCCGATGTTCATGGACGAATACGAGGAGATCGAGGCGGAGCTGGAGAAATCTCATGAGGACTATGTGGTGAAGTTCAGGTGCCTCACTCACCTGGACGGTCTGATGGATCAGTGCATCGAAGTGGAGAAGCAGAAGCTGAAGGTGAGAGAGTTTGGTCTCGGTCGTGCTCATCAGAGACCTGTTTGCTAAGATGGATATAAAAACATCAACAAAAATAGAAATCAGTTACTATATGAACCATTCTGTCGTAATTTATCCTTCTCTCGTGTTGTGACCTGGTTTCAAACATTATTGTTATCCTACAATATACGATACATCGATCTCTAGACGTGCAATCAACCACTTGAACTTGATTAAAAACTGAGTGGCCTTCTTATAATCTGCAGGCTGAGAAAACTACACAGCACAGTTTTAAATTCAGATTCAGATTAGAGACACTACGGCTGAAAGAACGTTTACTGACTGATGTGTGAATGTTGTTGTCGCCCTGCAGGAGGATGAGAACGCCCTCACGAGATTTAGCATGAGGAGCGCCAGTAAGTCCAACACACACACCTACACACACACACACACACACAAAGCAGAAAGTCCTGATGTGACCTCATCCCTTGTTTTCCAAACCCTCTCATCCTTGTTATGATTCGTTCAGGAGTCGATGAGGAGTCTGATTCCGAGTCCTCGGAGGACGAAGGCTCCGGCAACCACCGAGAAGAGTGTCGCCTGGCAACGGGAGACAGTTTCATCAAGGCCCTACTGGATAACAAGGTGAGTGTCACCTGATGTGTCATGTTGTGTCTTATTGTCGATCAGACACACACACCAAGCTTCAAGATTAGCCGCAGTTGCTTTTGCTTATTCTTTGTTTTCACTTGCTATAACACATTTCCATGTGCTTCTTATCAGCGTCTTCACAATGATGATGATGATGGTGATGATGAAGAAGAGGAGGAGGAGGAAGAGGAGGAGGAAGAAGAAGAGGAGGAAGAGGAGGAGGAGGAGGAGGAAGAGGAGGAAGAGGAGGATTCTGACCGGGCCCCGAGTGTCTGTCTGTCGTCCATCAGTGACGAGTCCTGAAGGAAACAAACAGTTTAACAATTTTTTTCATATAAAAGCATAAAAACATTTATTTACATGCATTTGTGTTATCACTGTATTTTTTCAAAATATTTTTAATAACTTTATGGAAAAGAAACATTTAGCATAAATTCAAAAGTATTAAGAAACAGATAATCCACAACGTTCCATCTGAACTGATGGAATTTGATCTTTATCATCCTGTAAACCCGTAGAGCTTTTTAAAACTAATTTAAAAAAGAGTTGTAAAGAGAATAAAAAATAACTACAACATGAATTAGTGTAGAAAGTAATTCCTTCTTTACTCACGTGCACACTAGGGGGCTCCAACACATGCATCTGCAGACGTCTCCACTGTCCTCATCTGACTCTGTGGTGTTTGAGCTGCAGCCTGGAGTTCTTGACTCAGCTCCAGTTATTCTTCTCCTTTATTTCTTTTCACCGAACCCTCTCGCTGCAGGTGACCTCATCCCCCCCCATTCCTCTTTGTTGGAAAAAACACAGTGGGTTTATTGCAGATTTATTATTTCTGGGACTCAGATTCACTGTAAAAACGATTTAATATCAAAGTGTTTCAAACTCAAAGTGTTTGTATAAGTGGTCAGTCACGTGGAGATCGACCTGAACCTCCGACGTCCAGTTCCCGATGAGTCTGTTTTCTAGGAGAGCTTATGAAGATCCTCCATTTAAAGAAGACGAGGGAAAGCAGCTCCGAGCAACTGTAAATCATCCTGGAGGCGACCGTCCTCACATATTTGAGTGAGTGTGTAGGAAGGAGGCGAGTGGGGGGGGGTTTCGAGGCTTAGAGGCTGAGAGGCTGAGAGGCGAGGCACGGTGTGGGGGGGGCTGAGAGGCTGAGAGGGGGGGCACGGTGCAGAGTCTCAGAGAAAAGTCCACGTGAGGTCCGAGCTCCTGACGCTCCCACATCCGCTCAACACCTGAACAAACACCAGGGGAACAGGTCTGCTACGAATCTGCAGGGCGGGGGGGGTGATTCCAGGAGGAGTCTCCCTGCAGACACATCTTACTACATGAGTGTGTGTTGTCATTAATTCATTGATACTCACTCCTAACTGAGCAGAACCTGAGATAACCCCGCCCTTTCACTTGATAATAGCTCAGGCATCTTGGGACCATTTCCTCCCCACACAACCTTTTATTGTTTCATCCCCTTGCATCACCCGCGACAACCTTATCTGCTTCACCAGGGCCAAGGTGATGCCTGCAGATCTGACCCTATCCCGAGAAGTCGGTTATTTATTGAGCCGCACGTGCTCGAGCCCCAACGAGAGGCGGGCGGTCCAGGAATCTGTCCCCGAGCCGACACGGGGCCTCTACAGCAGAGGAGTGAACCTACTCAGAAATATCATGAAAGATTCCTCTCTCTCTCTCTGTTCTCTGGTGGTTCTGCGGCCTGAGCGAGACCCACCCACTCTCTCCCCCCCCGCCCGCCCGCCTGGCTCTGCTGTTTGAGATGAACAGGAGCCAAAAGCTGCATCTGGGAGAACCTGATCTGACCTCGAGTTGAAGACAGAGACAAAGTGGATCGGTTGCAGCCAACACACAGCCGCCGATTGTTTAGTCAGGCGAAGCAGCAACTGTGAAAGGGATAGTGTGCGGGCGAGCATACTGGAAGAACCAGAAAGTGTTTACAGGGGGGGGTGTGGGGGGGTTGAGATTGTGCCAAAATGAGGGAGAAGTTGTAGAAGAGGGGGGGGGGTGTTCTCCGCTCTCTGGAAGAAAAGACAGTCACAGGAATTTAACCTCATCTGCTCCCGGGTTTCTATTGATGCTGCTCTGAGTCCCTGCAGCGCGACCCAGCTGCTCGGTCAGCGATTCATAACAGGGTGGACGAGAGGAGGAAGAGGAGGAGGAGGAGGAGGAGGAGGAGGAGAGGGAGACAGGCATCAGAGTGCATCTCATCGGGAGGTCAGAGGTCAACCCCGACGCCACCGAGCAAACGTTTCATGCTTCACAGCCGCTCGCCACGTTCGAGCAGGAGGCCGGAGAAGTCCCTGTCCCTATCAAACTCAGCTCAATGTACAGGTCGGGGTGGGGGGGGGTGGGGGGGTGGGGACATGTCATGTACTGGGACAGGCTTTGTGGATGATGACGGTGATTTGATGTGTCATTTTTAATGGTTTGATCATAATTTGAGTTTTAATTGAGAGAGAAAACGACTCTGATCGTATAAATAAAGGATTAAAAATTACTTTGTTGAAGTTTAATCTCTAGCAATTAATTAATCTATTATCAATACCATGAATGAGTTTAATGGAGCAAAAGGGGGAAATGAAAAGTACATCAGTAGCCTGACACAATGGAAGTAGAACAAGGACTTGTACTGTACTTGGCTTTAACTCGACCCTGAAAAATAAATCAGTTAAACAAACTTTTTAAAAATGTTGGTTTCTTCAGATTTGATTGAACAAATTCTATTCCCACACCTGATAACTTTAATTTGAAATAACTTGATTGACTGGGAGATTAATCTGATGACTAAGTGGCCAGTCCCTGTAGACTGGGAACAGCTGGACTAACCTGCCTGTTCAGTGAAGTAGACAAAACCACAGTAACTGAAATTCAAACAAACACCAACACAATACATTGATGCCTCAGTATTAACGGTCAGGTAATTATATAAATGATCAGATTCCAGTCGCAGGGAGCATTTAATCGTTTGTAGTTTGGGTGTTAAACTTTCTACATTAGTGTTTTGCTACCAGTAGGTGAATAATCTGTGTGTTGTATCCGTGCTAGCTTCTCTACAGAAGGACGACCTTGGCCTTGCTCCTTCACTTCCATTCGCAGCTTGTGTGACGTGAAGCTTCAGCTTTGACGTGAAGCAGCAGGTTCACAGACTCAATAATCACAGACCGCGGAGTCACAGACCCAGTGTTTATGTTTCCTCTGTGGATCCCTCACGTGTTTCTTTGACTTAAAATGGACTTGGTCAATAAAGGGCATGCAGGGGGAGGTGGGGGGGGTCCATGTTATCTGAATCTCTAACCCTCCTTGTGATAGTCTCAGGGTCAATGTATTTACTCGTCAATACATTCCCTCTGATGTGCTTCAGCTTCTTGTTGTTTTGAACCTGTGTCGACATTCAACTGATTTTCCTCCAAAGTGCGTTCACAGAAACATCTGGATTCATCTGAACGGTTCCCAAAGTCAGAGTCTGTGATGTTCCTGATGTTCCTGACGCTCTGGGCTCGGTTCAAGGTTGTTGTTCTTCAGCTTTATCTCCTCCGATGGTCTTTATCTGCAGCTCTGTGAATGTAAATCTCGTAGTAAACTCTCCCTCAGCCTCACTGGAACTGAGACTTTGAACCTGGTTGGACCTGGGCAGGTTTTTCTTGTTTGTTTTGTTGCATGCGAGGTGAGGAACCTGGGTTTGGGAAGCGGTGATACGAAGATAAAAGCCACGCTGATGACTTTACAGCCTCGGTTTGGATTTTATAAGCATGTTAAACTCACTGGTTCAACCGCGACTCCGTGTAAACCACATGATCCGAGCTGCCTCAGTTACTCAACGAAGGTCGGCTGCAGATCAGCGGCTGATGGTCTCTTAGACTTTGTGTTTACTTTATGAAACAGTTGGTTTTGTAAGAGTTTGATTGAGCACGAGCTGAGGGGATGAGAGAGGTCACACGTCACCAGAGGGGTCACGTGATGATGAAACATCATAAACCAAACAGAACACACACATTTCCAGGATCCGTTGATATAAAGCTGCCAATTTTACATGTTTGATCCGTGTAAACACAAAATACAATGTGTAAATATATAGATATTTATCACTTTAGATGCAGTAAATATATATACATTCATAACTAATGAGGAAAAATAAGAGAAAACTCCAGACATTACATTGTTAACAATTCCAGAACATATATTTTACTAAGATGAGGATTTAAATATTTACAATTTGTAGGAAAAAAAGTAATGTAAATATAATTTTGGGGGAAAACCGTGAAAGGAGTTCAAAAAAAAACTTTATGTAAAAATTGTAAAGTTTGATTTTGCTTAAATTGTTCATTTGTGTATTTATCATTATCATTTATATATTATAAGGTGTCCACAGGTGAAGGAGTGAAATAAAGTGATGATGATGATGATGATGATGATGATGATGATGATGATGATGATGATGATGATGATGATGATGATGATGATGATGATGATGATGATCTTAAAGAGCCAGCGTAGTTAAATACATACTGTGTCTTCCCACACTTGGCTTTCATAGCGCATATTTCATATATGAATATTTGAGATATTGAGATGTGTACAGTGTACTGATTTCATTATTTACTCTTGAAGTATTTCAGATTTTCATTTGAATATCTAGAACTTGTTCAGATCATCTCTACATGTTGTTGTTGTCCCCTCTCCTCCTCCTGCTGTATTACAGGGGCCCCTGAGATAACCACATCCAGGTCCTCAGAATTCCCGGCTACACCCCTGCCTGGCTTGTATGTATGCACGGTGGTGGTCGGGTCAGGGTTTGCCTCCAGGGACTGAAACTACCAAACAGTGCGTGTGCTCGTGCGAGTCTCTTAAAGGGTTAAAAAAAAACTCATAGTAAAATTCCATCTCCGCGAAGCTCCGCCTCCCGATTGTTGAGTCTGTGCGCCTCAGGAATCACACCACTCCGGGGCCCGCCTCCCCCCCCACCTCCGGGGCCCCTCTCGGTCCCACCCACCGCTGGACCACATTGAAATGGGTCTGATGTTGTCAAACAGTGCAGAGCATCATCTCCTCCTCCGAGCATCTGTGAGTCCAAGGGAGCCGTTGTTACCGCGTGTGTGTGGTGTCCGAGAGCACGTCCTTGTTGTTATTATAGGGCTTTAACACACACACAGAGACAGACACACACACAGAGAGAGAGAGAGAGAGAGAGAGAGAGAGACACACACACACACACTCATCAGAGACCTGACAGGGTGAATCTGTAGATGCGTCTTCCCGTGCGTCTGAAAGCCATGGCACGGACGTTTTACGCGCCTCTGCTGCTCCTCCTCTGCTCCCTGCTCCAAACGCGTAAGTTTACAATTCTTTGTATTTTCATCTGAGTTATTGTGTTATGATCAATTATCTACATTCTACGGCTCAGCTTTAACTTGATAGAAAACGTTTCTGCACTTGTTTAAGTGTCTGGTTATAATCGTTGGCCATGTGTTCAGGGTGTTTGGGTTTGAACTCCTGTGACAGCACCGGATGCAAAGTGATGGGGGGGGGCACAGTTATCCCCAGAATGTAGGTCATATCTCTGGTATGCAAACGCTCACTGGTAAGAAAAAGCAGAGCAGCTCTCAGCAGAGTGAACACAGGCTGTGCGTAAAAAGCCGGAAAATGGGAATTAGCGCCACTTGCATTTCACTCAATGAACAAAAGACCATGTAGCAGAATGTGTGTGAATGTGTGTGTTTTCCAGGCGTGTGTATTGTTGCCTAGATGATGCAACAGCCTGTGTGCAGGAGGCCTCTGTCTCTTTTACCTCAGACGCCCCTGCGCTGTGGGAAGGAGTGCGCAACTTTATCCTCCAATACAAACACTGACATTGTCCCAGGGCTGCATTCCTTCACTTTTTGGATCGCACACTTGGTCGGTTGGGAAGTGACTGTCAGACCAGTTTGTTGGTTATGGGAGGCTGGTGTGTGTGGTGAAACATGCTGGGACATGGTTGTCGCCTATTGCCTCAAGGACACATGTGTCATCTTTGTTCCCCAATGTTGAGAAATAGTTGTGTCTCACTCCTGATTGCACAGAGGAGTTCTATCAGGAGGGATCCATCTTTCTCAAGGTGATTTCTTTTATTGTGATGGATTCATTTTATGATAGTTTCAAGTTCAAGTTCAAGTCCAAATCTGTGAAAAGATTCAGTGGAACGAAGTGTGTGCACAAACAAACAGAAGACGATACAAACAAGTAGTTTTAAAAGACACCTAAAGTGCAACTTCTCAGTAAAAATGATTTAGAATAATAAAGAAGAGACGGTAGGCTCATAAACAAATAGTGTTTTTATTGTAAAGCACTTAAAAGAGTTGTAGCAGCGTCCCTCATCTGTTTCTCATCCCATAAAACACAAGCAGAACTAACCAGTAAACCGGAGGATTGTTATTCTCCCAGTACGGATCCCTACCGGATCAATGATGTTGCCATTTAGACCAGTTTGTCCTTCAGGGGCTGAACTTTAAGCCCATTGAGTAAATAGTCAGCGTGAACCTGGATTCTGTGTCATCAGTTCCAGGGAATAAGAGCCGGTCAATGAAAAGGGAAAGTTTGAAATCCACCTCCAAGTTCAACCCTCTGAGAGATTCGTTGTGTGTTTCTTTTGTGTGTGTGTGTGTGTTTGTGTGTGTTACTCACAAGGACTTCTGTGTGATAAGCTCTCGTTTGTCAACATGAAACTGGTCATTATCTTTATGGCGAAGGCAACAATGCACAACTTCTCACTTGGAGTCGTAAAGAAAAGATCAATGTTCAACTAAGTGACTGTTTGGAATTACTGACTCTTATAAAAAATACTACAACAGTGTCGTGAAGCGTTTCTTCAGACCGCCGCTGCTCACACGTCGGCCGTGACCAAAGGCGCCAGATGTTTGACTTCATCCAGAAGCTGTTATGATTTACTGGGCTGTAAAAACTTTATCACACTCACACAATACTGGGGATGTTTCTGGTTTCCATCCATTCATGAAGGACACAAGCTTCAATTATGAATATTTAAAGATACAGATATACATTTTTAATTGCAGTAACACATGCTACATGCTCGCGGTGGTGTAGCGGTCAAACACTTCTCTGTGGCCCCTGTCAGAAACAGGTGGTCCTGCGAGGTATCAAACCCACGGGTCCAGCTGGAGGAACGACCTCGAGTACCCCCTCGTACACACTGCTCCACTCTCCGTGTTGATGTACAGTCTAATGGATCCTTCCAGTTCACTGGTCCCAGTGGGTCCAGTGAAGATGGGGGTTGGGAGAGCAACACTGTCTTGAGCCTTTCTGCTGGCAGGGACATTAAATGGCGGATAATGAGATTTCTATTGTGATCATCTGCTTGTTAGCCTCAGCATCTCTGTGCCGGTGATGAGAGCTGCAGCTTGTTGACGTAGCTGCTCAGAGGATCTGTGTTTGACTTGTAGTTTAACCCTTTATCAGCCTTATTTAAACAAGCAGCAACATGCATGTGTGTGTGTGTGTGTGTTTGATCATGTGTGTGTCATGCTAGAGTGCACACTCCCCCGCCCCTCACTCCTGTGCCAGCATGTCGAACACCATAACACATAGTTTCCCCCCCAAGTGGGGGGGTGAAAAGGGGGAACAAGGCATAATAACACCAAACGTAGATTTTCAAATATCTGCTCTTTAGGAAATTACTGCATAAAATGGAAAAAAGGATTAAACTTGCTTTCATTGGACAGGAAGTTCACCATTTATCACTTTTCATTATTTTTATTGGGTGGATGAGGATATCAAGATTCATGATTAGAGCTTGTTGACTTTGGTGTGTTGGTTCAAACATTAATCCTCCGCACCCGAATGAATCTTGATAACATTTACCATTCTTTACCTTTTCCAGATAGTACAATCATGAGATGAACTTTTTATCTAAAACTTTGGTTTATGACCAAAAAGCTGCTAAAGTCAGTGTGTGAACATTGTTGTTAAGATTCTTTTGTCATCTTACAATCTGCTGATAGAGATGGTTTTAGCCTCATCAGCAGAATGTCTGATAGATGAACTGAGCCGTGTGTGGATGTGTGTCACAGATGCACTGACGACATGTGGAACCCAGCAGTTCCAGTGTGGGAATGGGAAATGCATCACGCTCAGATGGGTGTGCGACGCCTCCGACGACTGTGGAGATGGAACGGATGAACTTCCTGCTACCTGCTGTGAGTATCAGGACCGAAGTGGTTTCATAAAGGTACCAATCCCTCGATCCATTGGTCTCATTATATTTTCTCTGCGTGTTTCCCTCTCAGTGGATAGAACGTGTCGGCCGACGGAATTCAGCTGCCAGGACCGTCTGAACCAGTGTATACCCAGAACCTGGGTCTGTGATGGAAAAGCTGACTGTGAGAATGGAGCAGACGAGGAGACCTGTGGTGAGTTTATCCATCTCAAAGGGTCAAGACCTTTACCTCACCCTACTCACTTCTTTTTCTACTGGTGCTTCAAAGTTTTCCAGGTGGTTCTTTCTTCTGATCTGTCCCATTCCCTTTCTCAGCCCCCAGGCAGTGCACCAACACCGAGTTCCAGTGCCGGAGCGGCCAGTGTGTGTCGGCCTCCTTCAAGTGCGACCAGGAGGCGGACTGCGACGACGGCAGCGACGAGGACTCCTGCCCGGCCACCACCTGCAGCCCCAGAGCCTTCCAGTGCAACAACACCGTCTGCGTGCCGCGCCTGTGGGCCTGCGACGGGGACTACGACTGCTCCGACGCCTCGGACGAGTGGCCTCAGACCTGCGGCAACAAGCGTCCTGCCTCTCCGAGCCCCCACCAGTGCACCTCCCTGGAGTTCCACTGCGGCAGCGGCGAGTGCATCCACGGCAGCTGGAAGTGTGACGGAGGAGCCGACTGCCACGATCGGTCGGATGAAGCAAACTGTGGTGAGTACGGTGACATCATCCTTTACCCGTCGATCACACGCTGTCATTGGTTCCAATCCTTAACTCCTGCCCCTTGGCTCCCTGCAGATCAGCGGACCTGTCGTCCTGATGAGTTTGAATGCGGCGATGGAACTTGCATCCATGGGAGCCGTCAGTGCAACCATCAGTACGACTGCAGGGACAGGAGCGATGAAACCGGCTGCGTCAACGGTACAAATCAACTTTCCAACATCAGATCTCAAGCCTGTGTCTGTGGAAGGTGACCTCATGTTGCATTCTCATGCGTTCCCGCACAGCGACCCACTGTGAAGGCCCAACCAGGTTCAAGTGCCGCAGCGGGGAGTGTATCCTCATGGAGAAGGTGTGCGACAAGAACCGGGACTGCAGGGATTGGTCAGATGAGCCTCTGAGGGAATGTGGTGAGTCCGGAGGCCCCTCGTTCATTACCGTCACCGCTAATCACCACCTGTATGTATTTAATGAGGGTGCAGCTCAAGAATGTTAGACACAAAACCTTCTCTTCTTCTTCCCTCTGCAGGCCTTAACGAGTGCCTGTTCAGCAACGGCGGCTGCTCTCACATCTGCAAAGACCTGAGAATCGGCTTCGAGTGCCGGTGTCCTGCTGGATTCAGCCTGGTGAACCAAAAACTCTGTGAAGGTAATGGCCTCCCGCCCAGTTACCATCAGAAACAGTCAAATATCCATGTGCACAACTATTAGATACACTGCTGCATGTTTTAAAGTCCTCTCTCCTCATTGAATCAGATATTGATGAGTGTGCCAACCCGGACACCTGCAGCCAGATCTGCATCAACCAGATCGGCGGTTACAAATGCGATTGCGAGGAGGGTTACCAAGTCGACCCATCGAGCAAAGCCTGCAAGGCCATCGGTAAGTAAACATTTTTCCCTATATATAAGAGGGTGTCTAGCAAGTGCTGTTTTTGAGTTCTATCAATAACCCATTTGCGTCTACTCTTATTTTGTAGGAACGATAGCCTACCTTTTCTTTACCAACCGCCACGAGGTCAGAAAAATGACCCTGGACAAAAGTGAGTACACCAGAGTTATCCCCCGTCTCAAGAACGTCGTCGCGCTGGACATGAACATCGCCACCAAAGACATCTACTGGTCCGACATCTCCCAGAAGAAAATCTATAGGTGAGTAAAAACCACGATGAGAATGGAATCCGAGCCTGGGTCTTCTTTGTTTGACGCTTGTCGTCACTTTCACCAGAACCCAGATGGACGGGGCTGAAGACTCCGCTCACCACAGTACGGTCATCGGCACAGACATTGATGCTCCTGAGGGCCTCGCCTTCGACTGGGTCCATGGGAACCTGTACTGGACCGATAGCATCCGCAGCACCATCTCCGTGGCAACCGCAGACGGGAGCCGTCGCAAAACTCTGTTCCGGCGCGACCTGTCGAAGCCCCGGGCCATCGTGGTCGACCCCCACAGCAAGTGAGTCTGAGAACATTGTTAAATAGACAGTTGCTTTACTTGCTTACAAACCAAAAGACTCATTGTGTTTATTTGTTTTTACGCCTCTCAGCTTCATCTACTGGACGGACTGGGGAACTCCTGCTAAGATAGAGAAGGGGGGTCTGAACGGAGGAGACCGCTCGGCTCTGGTCACTGACAACATTGAGTGGCCCAACGGCATCACACTGGGTAAACTCCAGCATTCACGTTTCTCTGGTTTCAAGTCTTTTATAAAATAATCTACTCTGTGGTCAGTCCTGTGCGACCTGCTGACCCCCCCGCCTGGTTCCCCCACAGATCTGTTGAGCCAGCGGCTGTACTGGGTGGACTCCAAGCTGCACACCCTCTCCAGTATCGACGTGCAGGGCGGCGGCCGACACACCCTCATCATTGACGAACTCAAGCTGGCTCACCCACTGGGACTCACTGTGTTTGAGGTAGTTATTTACCATCTGATAAACTTCACCCAGCAGATAGCACACGGATGTGGGTCACTTCAGGTGATGATGCAGGACTTCTGTCCTCATGTGGCCTGGAACAAATGGATGTGGCCACTTCCAAAATCGCTAATGTGGCCAAAATTTCCCCAAACAAACTTTTTGTGGACAATTCTCTGCAAGTTTTAATCTCAATTTGTTGCTGTACATGCGGTACTGCTATGGCCTACTTGTGGCCCAGATCTGGCAAACTGGAGCGATTCGCCCAAGTGTCATCATTCCTCACGGTACCATGAGCTCTGTCCATAATCTCTTGAATGCTCAACTTCTGTCGTTTGTTGTGTTTTCCAGGAGAAAGTTTTCTGGACCGACGTCAGTAACAACGCCATCCTCAGTGCGAACAGACTGACGGGCGCCGACATTGTACCGGTGGCCGAGAACCTGGCATCCCCAGAAGACATTATTCTTTTCCACAACCTCAAACAACCTGCTGGTAAGAGACGGCACTAGATTATATCTTTATCATCTTGATTTGGTGACTGAGGTAGAAGTGGAGCCGGTGAATAGTACTCGTGAAAAACCCCCAACCATGGTCACAAGTATCTTTATCTTTGCACATAGATTCTTCTGGTTCCTAGTTCCCCGACTGGTACACAGAATATTTAACTATTGTCCACTTGTTATTCATCTTCAGAGAAGCTACTTGGCAAATTCTTTAGCTGTGGACAGATCTGACCCACATAGCAAATCTCTGTTGTCCCAGATTTGGCCCAAACTGCCAAACTGTCATCCGCCCTACATGCCACGTGAAATGTTGGCACTGGAGTGGTCTGCTCCGGTTTTGCCAGATCTGGGCCCCACGTGAACCATATCCATGTCGCATTTCCACCATGCCATATTCACCCTTTACCACATGGGCCACTTTCGGTTCACATCCAGATTTCACCTTTCCTAGAGCGCTGCATGTTTGCCATACTTGCTTTTGGATACTTGGGCCACATCTGTTATTTAAGTTGCTATCCACCTAAAATTGTAAATCTGTGTCTTTGTTGCAGGGAGGAATTGGTGCCAGGTTTCCAACGGCGGCTGTGAATTCATGTGCCTGGCCGCTCCTCAGGTGGGACGACATCCGCCCAAGTACACCTGCGTCTGTCCGGATAACATGATGCTCGCCAGAGATATGAGGACGTGTGTGCCTGGTGCGTTAAGCAGCAAAAAGAGAAATTACGATAAAGATAAAAAGACATAATCAGACTCTCACCTTTCACCTTCTATTCTCCACCAGCTGTTCCTACACCTGCAGCTCCTGTGCAGCCTCAGATTCCAGCTACCAGTCCTCCTCGTCTGCCACCGGCGCCCCCTCCGACCACACCTAGACCCACAACCAGGGCCACACCCAAGCCCCAGGTCCCCACCACCACTCCAGTGCCTGTCGTAATCACCAGCTCTGCAGCCAAGGTAGCACCACGCACCACCAAGCCTTTGGTCAGGACCACCGCAGCCCAGCCAAGGACCACCACTCCCCAGCCAGTGAAGCCTAAAATCCCCCAGACCACCACAGAGGCTCCGGCCACCTCTCCAGGTAAGAGCCATCATGGTGTTTGCATCCTTTAAAACGTGATTTATCCCGGTGCTGGTTGGTTTTCACGTTGCACCGGCCCTGGTGTGGAGTGAATCATTCACTGTGTTCACTTCTCCCTCAGACGTGCGACCTGAATTTGCTGCAGCCGCCCCAGACACTGCCTCCCCCACCCGGATAGTTCTGTACATCGTCCTGCCTCTTGGTGAGTAGTTCAGTCCACATGGAAAATAACAAATATTTGAAACATCACCGCTCACGTCTCACCTCTCTCTGGATTTCTTTCCCCTGGTGCAGCGATCGTTTGCCTCGTGGCCGTCGGTGCCGTGCTGCTGTGGAGGAACTACAGGCTGAAGAACACCAACACCATTCACTTCGACAACCCCGTGTACCAGAAGACCACCGAGGACCAAGTGCACATCTGGAGGAGCAACAGCCCCGACGGTTACTCCTACCCAAAGGTGAGTGTAGTAAGAGTCACTGAAAGACTTTAGCCCAAGTTTTAGAAGTTGTCGAGAGCAAAAAGCCCAAAATCGGAGCAGAACAATGTAAAAATCATTTTCTAATCAATTCGTTTTCAAATAAAATGGTATTTGAAGGTAGCCTGAATTCATTCATCTGTTTTAGGATGTTCTCACACCTATAGTTGTTGGATCTAGTCTCAATCAGTTCATCTGTTTCTTAAACTTGGAGCCTTTTCCTCTTGGTTCTTTTTCTTTTCACACTGAGCAAAATCCCGTCAAAACAAAACCTCACTGCAAACCACGTGAGAAAGTTCACTATCGGTCAAATGGGTCTGGGACGGGAACAGAATAGTAAATACAGGAGGAAGGTCGTTAGTTCTGGTCTGGTGCATATTTCCGTGACAGAAACATCACTCAGCAATTTGACATGGAGCCGCCTACTAATATTACACAGGCCGCCGCGGTGGGTCCGCTCTGCTGCCCACGGGAGACATGTCACTCAAACTAACACCAGGTAGTTGGGTCGGATCGAGGTCGGATCCCGATCCCAGTACAAAACAAAAACAGAAACCAAGAGTCCGAATGAAACCGAGTTAAAACGCCCTCCTAGATTTATAAATATTTGATTTATATATATTTTGTTTTTGTCGAAACATGCAGGCGACACTTTATTCACTGTCTGACCCCTTTTTGTATTTGCTGTCCCCTCAGAGACAGGTTGTGAGCTTGAATGAAGAAGCAGACAATCCAGCCTTCACAGAGAACTGAGCCACGTGGAGAGAAGACCATAAGCTACCTTGGACGCCCTTTTGTGTATTTCTGTTTTTATACCTCACTCAGCACAACTATATGGAAGTCGAAGCCAGAACCAGACAAGCTTGAACCACTAACTCCTCCCAGAGGAACCAGCGCTCTTCAGGGGAGAAACACTTTGTCCAAACTGTGATGATGTACCTGGAGAACTGTGAGATGGTTGAAGCCACGTCACCGCGTCAGTTTAACTGAACTCATCGGACACAAACCCTCCGACTCGCGTTTCATGGATTTCACAAATGAGTGTTGTAAATATCACATATTGTTATTTTTGTATTTTCCACTGGTTTTGAACAATCACATCTTGAGCTATTTATAGTTTAAAGCAGCCGTTGACATTTTGGGGGAATTATGCATAAGTGCTTTCTTGGCTTAGAATGAAGGCACCGGCTCCGGCTGCAGAGTTTAGCTCAGTTTGGCACCGGGAGCGGAAACTACAGACATGTCAGTTGTGTCGAGTCTTGTCCCAGAACCTGCAGAACCACAAAAGTCATTTTTACTTGATGTTTTTGTACATTTTAAATGATGGAATGTTTAATAATTGAGCTTTTCAGCTTGTGAAAGGCAGATTCTGTTATTTTCTATTTTAACGTTTGGACAGAGCGAGGTCGCCTGATAAAGGTCGTTATGCACACTCTTCTAATGTCAGACATTCGTTAATGTCAAACACGTCCACTTGTTGTTGACTGTTTTTTATTCCCGAGACAAACACGGACATTGTGTTGAGAACACACTCTTCTTTCACTTTATAGCCGGGTCACAGTGACCGTTAGCAGCTGTCTGTGATTTCACACTGTCTCCTGCTCCTTTCTAATGATTTGTGGGTCGGTTGTTAATACACAGGAGAGACGTCTTTAACGGTGCCTCTCAGAATTCCTCGAAGTGGGAGAGAAGCTTTTGATGCGGTAACGTGCGACCGACGGGGCCTCAACTCGTGTCCAGCACCCGGCCACGTGTGTGTGTGTGTTTACATCCTGCCTTAAAAACAGAACCTCAGTTTGCCTTATTCACGCCTCTCCTGACAAAACAGAGCCAGGGGCCCATCGGGGCTTTTCTCTTTTTGAGCTGATTCGTGTGTTTTGATAAATGTGTGCCTTTTTAAATGACTTTATTTGTTCACGTGTTGTTAAACGCAGTGGATTGTGTGTACAATCAAAGTGTCTGCCTGTTTACAAAGGACCGTGTGAGGGATGTGGCAGCGTCACGTGCTCCGGACACACACGTCATTGTGTTGTGGTCGGTGGCTCTTTTCTCAGAGACATAATTCACGAGTGCGAGTGGAGATGTACGAAAAAAATCTTAATTCACTGACCAACGAGCAGATCAAGTGTGTAAATATCATGTTCATAAATGTAAATATTTGTTTTTGGTAATAATGTCAGTGGTTTAGCATTTGTTATAAACTGTAAACATCAGCTGTACATAAATAAATGCTTCTATTTATTAGAGAATCACTTCTTTCTGGGTTTGGTTTCTGTGCCTGAATTTACACAGACGCATTCAAAGTTATTTCACCTTTTTCACTTCTGCCTTCATGTGATCCAGTGGAAAATATTGAATACATATGATAAATATATGAATATGAACACACACATATACAGAGAAAAAGTGTTTCAACAATAGTTTTCGGTATTTCAACTATTTATTCATTCTTAGGCATTTCTTATTACATAATTCAGCGAACTTTGTCCACCAGCTACTGTTTAATGTTTTAAATACTTTTAAAATAATGAACACACAATGTTACTTTAACAGTTTATCTATTAGTTTCAGCCAATAGCTCAATTGTTTATCCTTAACTTTGTTTTTAATTGTTCATCCGTTGCTGTTTCAACAGTTTCAAATAGTTTTAATTGTGTATCATTACTTTTATCTGACTAAACACAACGGCTACACAATAATATTTTCCACGTAGCTTTAGCTGATGGTTACAGTAGTTGTTAAACTATTTCAATTTGCATCAGTTGAAATTCAGCTAATAAACTCAACGTTGTATAAATCAATTTTCAGTAACAGTTTGAACTGTTATGATTTCTTATCACCAACTAAATGCAATGGATTCATATTGTTCCCACGGTTTTTACTTATTTCATTAGTTTATTCATAAATTAACCATTTTAACAGTTATTCCTTTATTGATAACTATAACAAATATTTAACCGTTATCTTTATCAAACAGCTTCAACTTTTCATAAACCAGTTTTAGTTCATTTCAACTGTTTTATCCTCTTGAGTTCAGCTCAGTTATTTTTACTGTCTGTGTTTGGGAACCACTTCCTGTACGACACTCGACCACAACATCAACTTTTCCATTTTACTCGATCTAGTAATTTCTGCCACTGGTGTAAAATCTTTTCCACTGTTCACTTTGCATCTCCATGTGGCTGCTGGCTGAGCTGAACCTGAGCTACGTGGCAGATGAGAAGGTTTGAAAAATGTACATGTTTGACTGTAATAGCTCTGGTATGCACACATGGCGGAGAACAGGGGGGCGAGGCTTTTATTTCTCCCCTCCCCTCCTCCCCCTCTTTCTCTCGGGGGGCCTGCCTGTGTTATTGAGTAGTTCCTTTTTGTGGAATGCGAGAGTTTCCTGGAAAGTCCAGACGTCACAGAGAAGCAGAGAGCCACGGTTTCTTAGAATCCTCAAACGCTGTGAGAGCACATGTCGGGAAAAGTTACACAACTCCTTGTGGGGAAAGTCTCTGCAACACATTTTCATCTGTTCCCTCATGAAATAAAAAAGATACGATGACATGAGAGATGTAACGTCTGAGTACAGTCTGGATACATTTATAATCCGGTCATTTTCCACTTCACAAGGTCTTGTCGAACCATCAGTGCAGTTTGTTGAACTGATTTGTGTGTTTGCTCAAGCAGGGCGAGCGGTTTGTGGACATCATCATGATGCGTTGGTGATGCATCTGTTTGTTTTTGAGCTTTAGGACGACCTGACAACTACCAGAGAAGAGAAAGTGTGGAAACAAACATCTGTGTGACCCCCCCCAAACATCTGCATCTCTAGACCGGTCACGTGCACAGCTCAAGGTTTTTAAGGAGGAGTGGAAGTTGTGAGCTGATAGTGCACAACATGCAGATAAGAGACAAACCAGTAGATGCGGACTCTCAGTCTATACTCTCCAGGGAAAACATAAACTGTAGACAAACATTAACACAGATACATTCATCCTCAGATCCTCGGTCAGATCAATAACTCGGACTCGCTCGTCTTTGATACCGTTTGTTTTTGTTTGCACGTCCGACAGAAAACGTCTGGTTTTCGAAGAAAGGATAAATCTGAAGCTTTTGACATCAGCAATCATTCATTTGAACACAACAGGTGAAGCGTGACCAGCTGGATCATAATAAATACATCTGAGGTCACTGAGGCTTTTTCTACTTCTACATGTTTCTGTTTGTAAAAAGGCCTTAATGTCGATTAAGGCCTTTTATCTCAGGTTTATTATAAACAGTCGAACAAGTTGTTTTTTCTACATTTTGGTTTGGAAGAAACATTAAAATCCTCTTTTGTTCATTCCCTTTTTTCCACTTATGGACATCACACCACCGGATGACAGTTCTGAACCGGTTCCAGCGAATCACCAGATATTGAGACACGATCGCTGAGTGGGTGGAAATATAACATTAGCTCTCGCCTACATAAACAAATAGACCCGGCTGGAGGCTCCGTCCCCGGACAATCTCTGACCTTTGCTCAGGCCATGTTTTGCGCTGGAGAGAGAGAGAGAGAGAGAGAGAGAGAGAGAGAGAGAGAGAGAGAGAGAGAGAGAGAGAGAGAGATACTCCTCATACAGTGGCTGGTTCCTTTAATCGTATTTAATATCCAACTTGATCAGAGAGAATATGATTCATTTATTTATCATTTATCATGAGAGACAGGTAACTGAGTATCATGATGTTGAACTGGTTTTTATCTGGATTTGATTTGGTTTCTCCCACATGAACAAAACATGAAATACAATAACAAATATGTGGGAAAGGATTAAAGCACGAATAATATATTGTCTGCCTCCAGAGAGAGAGACAGATTTATCAAAAGTGCTTTGTTCGTAGGAAACGCACTGTAGAAATAAAACACATTATTCTTGTTGTTGTTATTATCGCAATGTTCCTGGGGAGCACCTAAGATCGATTAATTAATTGATTCATGTTTATTTACAATTATTTTACCATTTCAGTAGGTTTTTGTTGGGTCTAGCCTCTCAAATATTATGATTTGCTGATTTACATACATGATGCTCAACACAAGGCAAATACACACAACAACAGATATGGGACCTTTATTGTGTGTGTCTGTGATCATCATCCAGTGTCATACGTCTGCTTCACCTTGCTGACGTCCCAGAACCAGGTCGGGGGTCACATCACATAATGTTTTGTTTCATACAGTCCGACTTCTCATGTTCAGTAAATATGCACACACACTGTATTGATCACTGAGTCAGCTTTAGTTGAAGATGTTGTTTACTGGCGGAGGTGGTTCCGCACAGACGCTACCGTCACTCAGACTCAGAATTAGACTATTATTGATAAACTGAGTCATTGAATGAAAGATATTAAAGTCTTTGTACTGAGATATCTTAAATGTAAAGCTGAAGTAAACACATGGGATGATATGTAAAACCTTTAAAAGCAACGTCTGAATGTTTATAGACGACTACAGACAAACAGTTTGGATCTTTGGATGTGAAGTTTTAATATTCTAAAAAGGTTATTCTCCCCTACATCACATTGTTTAAATTATATTTTAATATATATGTATGTATATTGTCTTTGTAAATCTTTATTATCGGCACAATGTGATTTGAGGATGATACATAATATCTAAGTTTCCTGTTACTACTTATTAAAAGAAAATGTTTAAAGTATTTTTCCCATGAAATAAAATTACACAACATTTCCTAGAATTTAAATTATGTCTCTAAAAGAAGGTGAAACTGTCCCGAGCGCGCCCTCTACAGGTCAACGTGTGTAACGTCCTCCTGGCTGTTGCACCGGAAGCCACGTGGTCTCCCCCGCCCCACGTGTGTTCCTGCAGCTGACATGGCTGCTCGTCGTTAGCTCCTCGTCGTTAGCTCGTCGCGTCTCAGCTTCACGTGCGTGTTTCTCTCCTCCCGGGATTCGAACATGTCGGGGAAGCCGGAGCTGAAGATCAACCCGCGGTTTGCGCAGAACTACGACAAATACCGACAGAGAGAAGAACTCCAGCGGCGTAAGTGTGTGGATGCTAACCGAGGAGCTAACAGAGAAACGTGTGGGGGGGGGACGTGTAGCTAGCTTGGTTGTTTATCTCTGTTTGTTTGTTAATAAACAGGAAATGAGCACGTAAACAAACAGGAGGAGGATGATGTGGTGAATGTAAACAAGGCGGAGTTCGTAGCTGGGATCTAATGAACGTGTCGTTAACTTGAAGTTAAAGAAACAATAACAAACATATAGTAAACAAATCCATCATTACAAATAAGACACATTCGAATACAATTAAAATTTCCGTTCTCTCATCATATATTGTGTTGCTTTTTTTTATATTATTTTTGTTCTATTAGTATTTATATATCCCCTTACACTCATGTTGCATTTTTAAATCAATCAAATCAAATCCCCCCACTGTGGGACCAGTAGAGGATTATCTTATCTTATCTCATAATCCCTGTTGATTCCTGTCAAGCTACAAATATATAAAGGATATTAAATATAAGCTTGTACACATAGGAAACAATGTTATTGTCTATAACAGCGTAGTCTAATTGTCGTACCTTATATACGCTCTAAACACATCTTTGAATGTGAATATTTAATCTTTACTCAAACATGTACTATTAACAGTATCTAGCAGAAGATCACCTTCTGGCTCAAAACTGCGGCTGTGATATGTATTTATTTAACAGGTTGTTTATTTTTACTGTTGTTTGTCAAGTATGTGGAATTAAAAGTCCACATTTCCATAAGTAAATAAGATAAATTGAAAAACAAATGCATCTTTCTGTCCTGTGTTGTTTTGCAGTGAAGGATCGATACGGAGACCGAGCTGATGACAGCGACTCGGAGTCGTCTGAGTCCAGCTCCGATGACAGTGAAGTGGTCGGTATCCATTCCTCCTCCTTCTCTGTTTGTAGATGAAACTTTATCACTGAGGTTTTCTGACTGTTATTCACCCCTGCCCCTCTCTCTCGCCCCCCCTCTCTCTCTCTCTCTCTCTCAGGAGCTGGACCCCGCAGTCGAAAGAGACTTTTACAGAACGTTGTCGCTGCTGAAGAAGAAAGATCCGAAGATCTACGAGAAAGATGCCACTTTCTACTCAGAAGGTGAAGGACCATCAGGGGTGTTAACTTCACATTTAGACTTTTCAGTAAAGAGATGATGAGACTATCTCTTGGTTTCAGGAGCGTCCACCGCTGACGAGAAGCCCTCGACTTCACAGAAAGCAGCGAAGCCCATGTACCTGAAGGACTACGAGCGTAAAGTCATACTGGAGAGAGAAGGGTGAGCGTCAGGACCTCCACCAGACGACTGGGTCTGATTCATCAAGTCTCTCAGATTGTGATGTCTGTATCAACTGGGCTGAAATGCTCAGAGTAACAAACAGTCTGGCTCCGATCTTCAGGAGTTAAAGCAACTTTTTAATCGTAGGAAATCTCTCTGATCTGTGATATTCAGGAGACTTGGAAACTTCATGTCTTGAAAAACAATATATTGATAAACTTCTAAAATCGAGGAATCTTATTGTTTTGCAGAAAATATGAAGATGAGGACGACAGCGATGATGAAGAGGCCGCCATGAGAAGAGAGGTACTAAAACCTATGATTATTTTGCTGCCTCTTGATTCTCGTGTGTGTCAGATATTTTAAACATGTTGTTTTCCTCGACAGAGAGCCGCCTCCCCGAGCTACATCCAAGAGCAGAAGCAGCTGAAGGAAAGGTGAGAATCAAACCATCTAGAGACTGTGCTGCAGCATCACTCACAGGCTATTCACAGAAAACCTTAACCTCTCCTCAGCTTCCGGAAGTTCATCCAGGACAGTGACGAGGAGGAAGAGGCCGAGGAGGAGGAGGAACGAGCCCAGCTGCTGACGAGGAGGGTCAAATCACAGGAGGAGAAGGTCAGACGCTGGAACCTGCTGATCCTCTTGAAATAACACAAAAGCATCAGAGCTCAGGTTGAACTTGTTCGGTATCTGTTGGCAGGATAAAGAAGAGGCCGACTACATGGACTGGATGAAAGGTCAGGGTGAGCTGGATGGTCCAGAGGAGGTGAAGGACATGGTGAGTGTCTGCTATTAGACGAGAGAGAGAGAGAGAGAGTGAAGTCCTGTTGGAACATGTAAATATTGAATCGCTGGTTTGTGTTGGGACAGAAATACCTGAGGGACTACTGGAACGACCCGGAGCTGGATGAGAAGGAGTGCTTCCTGAGAGACTACGTCCTGAACCAGGGCTACAAGGAAGGGGACGGGGAAGACCGGTACGTCTCCGTCTGGATGTCAGGTTTAACTTTCTGGGGCCGTGAAAGGAAGTAGTTTGTTTAAATTCTCCTGGTGCGTTCAGGATCCCAACTTACGACGAGCTGGTCCAGGATGATCCGAGTGATTCTGAAGAGGAAGGGGAATCCTTCTTGCAGCGGCAGGAGGACTTTGAGAAAAACTACAACTTCCGCTTCGAAGAGCCCGACGCCACGCAGATCAAAACCTACCCCCGAACCATCGCCACCTCCGTGCGCTCCAAGGACGAGCGCAGGAAACGCAAAAGGGATGAAGTGAAAGAAAGAAAGGACAAGGTCTCTCATCCAATCGAGCTCCTGATGTCTAAAGATAAAGCTTTGTTCTCTCTGCTTCCTAGCAATAAATAATAATCTGCTCTCGGACAATCTTGAACCTCTGTCTCTCAACTCTCCTCAGGAAAAAGAGCAGAAGCAGGAGCAGCTGAAGCAGCTGAAGAACCTGAAGCGCAACGAGATAGTGGAGAAGCTGAACAAGCTGAAGGAGCTGACGGGCAACGAGCAGCTGGCCTTCAGTCAGGTGGACCTGGAGGGAGACTTCAACCCAGACCAGCACGACCAGCTCATGCAGGTGGGAGGACACAAACACTCCAGCTTAACAACCTGAGGTCCCTTCCCGAGCTCACAAGTGTATTTATTGGCTATTTAGATGTTTCAGTGTGTTTTTAACAAATTAAAACTGTCTACATGAAGCAACTAAGGTCAGAATACTCAATACATTGGCGTCCATGTAAATGTCTGTGGGCACAGATGCATCACGGGAGTAATTAAACCCAGGTGTGTGCTAGCCAGCTCACACAGGTGATTTGTGTTTGGCTAATTGGACTGAGAACAAGTGCAGCTGCCTCTTGACTCAGAGGTTCAGTGTTTAAAAGGGACTGCTCCCAGTAACCACTCTGCTCCCAGTAACCACTCTGCTCCCAGTAACCACTCTGCTCCCAGTAACCACTCTGCTCCCAGTAACCACTCTGCTCCCAGTAACCACTCTGCTCCCAGTAACCACTCTGCTCCCAGTAACCACTCTGCTCCCAGTTACCACTCTGCTCCCAGTAACCACTCTGCTCCCACTGCCCTTCATCAAGAGACCAACCTTCAACCTTCCTCCTTTTCCTTTCAGAAATTCTTTGGAGATGAATATTACGGAGGAGAAGAAGAAGAAAAGCCTCAGTTTGATGATGAAGACGATGAAGGTATGCCTGTGATTTCTTCACACTAGTTTTTGCAGGTTGTATTTGTGTGGACAAATCTTTTGCTGCCACTTTGCAATTTGAACTGAATCAGGACTCAAGTTCCTTCAAGGTGGAACTCGAGACTGAATGTTTTAGTTGTAGCTTTGAGTCTAGAACGTTGGAACTGGTTGTAGTATGAACGTGTCCTGCTGACCTGTGGCGTCTTGTGTTTTCAGAACACTGGAACTGGGACACGTGGACTGGAGAGGGACAGGAGGACGTTTACGAGGGAGAAGGAGAGGGACATGAGGCCTCTGCCCCACACTGTGACGATCAAGACTTCATCGTGAGTCTTCTATCATTTTACCTGCAGGCTTCATTTCATCCTGTGCTGCTCGGATCGCTCACTCAACTCATTTCGTTTCAATAGATGGATGCCGACTTCGACCCGACTCAGCAGCCTGCCTCCAAGAAGAAGAAGAAAAAGGAGAGGAAGAAGATGAAGAAAGAGGATTTACCGCAGATGGGCAAGAAGAGAAAGAAGTCTCACTTTGCCGAGGCCATCACCCAGAACAAGCCCGTGTTCGATCCTCGTAAGTGTCCCGGGATTCCTCAGGTAGAATCTGTAGATCTGTGTTGTGGTGATTATCTAACTGAAGGCTGTTTGTGTTTCAGAGGAGAAGAGCTTCGAGCAGTACCTGGACGAGTACTACAAGCTGGACTATGAGGACATCATAGACGACCTCCCCTGCAGGTTCCGCTACAGACAGGTCCTCGCCAACGACTTCGGTCTCTCCACAGAGGAGGTGAGGACACTGGACCTAGAAAAACTGAGTGATCACAAAGACCTGAGTCTCTTCAGCTGCTTCCAGACATTGAACTTTCAAACTAGTTTCCAAGCTGATAGCGGCTCTGGAATTCTGTGGACACCAGACTTGGGGATTTGGGAAGGGTTGTTTTGTTTTATGGTAAAAATATATAATAATATGCAGTGAATGGATGTAGGTGCATGCTGCAGTGATGAGTCATGAGGTGAATGAACTGGTATTGCTTCCCTCCGGGGAAAGCTCTGACCAGGAAATGATCTCACATTAATCTTCTCTCTGAGCAGGACACACACTGATGAGATAAAGCTGCAAAAATAGTTTCTAAAAGTTCTGATAATACAACAAACATCAATGTGTTGCATGAAGATGTAAATTATTGATCCGTACTATTAAATAAATGTGGTTCTCTCTTCAGATCTTACATGCAAATGACATGGAGCTGAACCGCTGGTGCTCTCTGAAGAAGACCTGCATGTTCAGGTACTGCTGCCGTCCTCATAGGTTCTACACTCGTTCTGTTCTCGTGTCCTTTACCATGTGACTCCTTTTCTTTCAGGACTGACCGGGAGGAGGTGAGTGATTTGAAAAACTACAAGATCAAGGCCCTGAATGAGAAGAAGAGGAAAGAAATCCTGAGCTCCGTTTATGCTGAGTGAGTAAAACACAATTTGTAGACTGATCAGTAAGGAATCCACCTTTTTACTGTGATTAATGTTATATGAACTTAATCTACAGGAAAGAAGAGGAGTCGGGTAAAACCAAGGGGGGGAAGAACAAGAGAGATCGTCAGAACAACGCTGAGAAGCAAAGCACATCAGCAGAGAACGGTGACACCGGCCCAGCCATGGACTCGACTGATGAGACGGTTTCTCAGGCTCTTGGAGACGCCGGCATGGATCAAGAAGAGGAGGAAGAGTTCCTGATACCCAAGAAACAGACGGAACAGGAAGAGGAGCCACAGCCTGCTGCTGTCGAAGCGGCAGTTAAAGTCGTGGAGGTGAAAAACAGGACTGAGAAGCCAAACTTGCCCAAGAAGAAGTTGAAGCGCTCGGGTGGGCGTGTCCTCGCCGCTCGCCGCGGGCTGACGATCGGCGGCCGGGAGTTCAGTCGACAGAGGCTGAAGGCTTACGGTCTGAACCCCAAGAGACTGTACTTCAAACAGCTCGGCAGACAGAGACGGAAAGAGAGGGAGAAGATGGAGAAGCAGAAGAACAAGGAGTGATAACTGCCCCCGATGAGCCCACTTACTTTTATGATTTAACAGCTAAATACCTTATGGTTCACTTTTTGTTTCATATTGACCCTTTTGGATTTCAACAAAATTTGTACCTACATTTACAGTAGAAGATTTATACAAATTGTGGGACCAAGTCTGGAATCGGCTTGTTGCTTTCATATTGTGAACATTGAGATTTCAGAATCTGTAATAAACATGCAGGAGAACTGTGAATTCTGGTGTTTATTGATAAAAACACTGAGCCTGATGAAGGCAATAAAATGAGTTTTTGCCAGCATTGTGTGTTTTACAGTGGAGTTGTGTTGAAACACTGGATGTTTAGAGCTCCTACAGAATCCTTGTTCTTTAGATTATGTATTCCTTGATTGTATTCTGCCTGACACTTTACTTAGTGGTTGTGTTTTGTATTTACAATAATTCCAGATTTTTCCTTTTGGCTTGGTATTCACAATCTTAAGGGTCCAAATTTAATCATAATTACACAAATGTATTCAGTACAACAACCACTCATATTTATTTATTTGGTTCACAACTCTTAATTTAAATTAATTTACTTGGTTGCACCGCCTGACAATTACAGTAGTATGGCAGGAAATGTGTTGCATGATTAGCCAAACGTTTCAAATACAAACATGGAGTTTTGTCGACACTCTTAAAGTTTTAAGAACAAAATAAACCTGAATTCTCGTATAAATTTGTCCTTATTGAGACTTTAGTACAACTGATAATAAAACCATAGCTCTTGTAAACAGAAATAAACTGTTCGCAATAAAAACAACAAAAGATCACGAAAAGAGAAACATGGCACAACAAGATGGAAGCGAAAGAGGACATAAGTTTACCGTTGTTTAAAAAAAACACATACATATATAAATGTTTATTGATAAAAGAGACCTGAGAGTAAAGTCCTTAAAATCCTAAATGTCTTACAAGCTCCAGACCTGTTATAGAATGTGTCATGTCCGTGAGTCCATTATACAAGTTGAGAAAAAGAAGAATTTATGCAAAGGAGGAAACTTCACAATAGATCATATTACTTGACATTCGATCTACATTTGTTAACTTTAATCACAGTAGTTATAAATTTGATGCATAGACTGAATATAAGGATTAGATCACTTTCCGTACAAAACAGCAGGGGGCGCTGCAGCGCCAGAGGCTGCCGGGAATCAACCAAAGAAGAAGAGAGAAGAAAAGAGGCGCGCACCGGGCTGACGTTTGAATCCCGGAAGTAGCTGCTCGGTAACTAGTCCTCTTCTTCTTCTTCAGTTTGTCAACAACAGATTTATTTATCGTGTAAAAGTTGTTTTAGTTTCTTTAGGTGAAAAGAGTCAGTTTGAACGTTTAACACGCGACAGTAACTTACATGTTCTAAGTTTTAATTCACGTTAACTCCGCACGTGACGTTTATTCTGATCGTCGTTAGCGTAAAGAAACACAGCGATGCTAACGTGTTCTCTGACTGCTCTGTTTTAAATAATAATACTAATAATAATTCACCGTTAACTCACTTGATCATTCAGCTCCGTGTGGATTTAACCGAAGCTCAGTGGCGTTAGTATTAAAGTACTCGCACCAGAAACCAGACGTACTCAAAGAAAGTACTACATTTTAGAATAACGAATAATAAAATGAATACTTCACTAGTTCAGTAAACAACAATATCCCGAATATGTTGTTATTATAGTGTTATTTCACCGGGACTAGGCCTTAAAACTAGACCAGTAGCTTTAGTATTATTATTTTCATCAGCAATAATATGGCATTGGTTGAATGTGTTGTTTATTTTGATACAAATTTGTGGAACGACATAAATCTTTAAATCTGTTAATTCAAAAACAATTAACAAGTGATTTATGCTCCTGGTTTGTTTTATTCTTTTAAGTGTGTGTTTGCTTTCTGTTTTTACACTTATAAGTTGAAACCCTGTTTTTAAGGATTTAAAAACATAAACTCTACTACCGCTTATTTACAAATGTACATTAATATCATGCTCCTGCGTTGGGTGAGGATCACACAGTTTAAAACCACAACCTAGACTTTAAACGTAATTAAAATGAATTATCCGTATGACTTGAATGACATAGTTTAATCTCTAACCAAATCTTTCACTGCTATCTTCCCCACTTTGCACCGTTTTTTTTACAAACATGTAATATTTCCCCTTCCATGTCTCCCGTTAGCTTCCAGTCTCCTCACGATGGCGAAGGCTCAGAAGTTCCACGACCTGGAGGAGATGGGGGAGACGCTGCTGGAGTACATCAGCAGCAGCCAGTCCGACCGCCTGAAGCGCTTGAAGATCGGATATCAGGCCATGTTCGACCAGCACCTGGCGACCAAGAAGATCGTGACGCAGATTTTAAAAGGCAAGTTGTCGGCCAATTTGATGACCTGTGGTTTCTGCTTCACTGTCATGTTTGTATCCAGTGCAGTGTCCCCTCATGTCAGCAGCTGTTTTCATCTGCATCTGAATATCTGTTCATCTGTCTGTCACCTTCACCCACAGAAGAGGCTCAGATCGAGGAGAGTGTGAGTCAGAGGCTGCTGGACATGGAGGAGGAGAAGCAGCAACGAGACCAGGAGCTGCAGAGTCTGGAGGAGCAGCTGAGGCAGTGCATCGCCAAGAGCCAGATCACCGACTCCGAACTGCAGTATCCTTTGTTTTCTTTTGGGCTTGTGTTTGGAATGTAAAGAGTCTTTCTAAGTGTGTGCTTTCTAAATTCCCATCGGGCTGCATTCCGCTGTTTTCTGTGTGAGCGTCCTTAACCCGCGTTCCAGGTTTCTGAAGGGAGAGCTGGAGAGCGTGAGAAGCACCGAGCACCAGCTGGAGACTCTTCAGAGCGAAGTGGACGAGGACACCACAGAGGTTATCCCCTCAGCAGTGTGAGTACTAGGGTAGGAGTAGCGTCAGGCAAAGAGAAGAGGGAAGAAATTAATCTAATTGAATTGTTTATTCATAATCATGGGGATTATTTAACAGTTTGGATCATTTTCTTATAAAAAAACATCCGAGGCTTTACTTTTTATTTCAGTTTATAGTGACACAGTCTCCTCGTGTTATTCTGAGCTGCGTTGATAGAATTAGAGAGTAAAAGCATCAAGAGGAATCCTGTCAAGAACCATATAAAATTAACTGAAACCCTATTTATTATGTTTATTTATTTCATGAGTTCAACTCTCCCTACGTTTTGTCAGAAAATCTGTGGAAACTCTGAAAACTGTAAAAGCATCATTTTGACCCTGTCAGGATCCTGTGGTTTTCCAGTGATCTGATTGGTCGGTAGTTCTGCCGTTGATGGGCTTTGATCTCTTATCTTAAACTTGACCGGCTCCGAAGCAGATTAAAGAAAGTTATTGACCCCAGTAACGAGTGTTTAACCTGATATCAACACAACTTCTGAGTATTGTTTGATTTTGATCTTTAATATTCCATCCACTGCAGGTATGTGGCTCAGGTTTACTACCTGATAACCAAGATCAAGTGGGAATACGACGCTCCACCCAACACGCTAAAAGGAGGTATGGTTCTTCTTTGTGTGCTCATGTGCGTATTCACAGTCTCTTGTGTGTCGTGTCTAACAATATGACTTCACGTTGTGCATTGTCTCCTGTTTGCAGTTCACTACGGTTCAGACCTGGCAACCCCCGTCAACATCGACACCTCTGAGCAGAGTCGGAGTAACGTGAGCGACCGGCTGTGGGACTTCGTCAGCACTAAGTGGTAGAAGGAGGAGGGTTGTGTAGTCGGACACCTTGTGTATATTTATGTGTTTGTGTGTTTGTTGTATTCTTATCTTCAGTATAACATGTATATTGTTTTTAAAAGATTAAATCCTTCTGATAAATGGTTTTGTAGTTTCTATCGATGTATTTCAGCTTCGTGGATTCATATTTTTAATGTTTCTGTGTTATAGTTCTTCATCGATGATACAGATATGAGCATGTTGTAATAAAACTACAAACATGGAATTCATCTTGGTTTGCTCTGCTTGTCTGTGAGAAGATTACAGACAGAAACTGTCTCGTCTGTGGTTTCCTTGTTTCGAGTGTTGCTCTTTACTCGGCTACTTCACCTTTTCTTCAATTTTGTGCAAAGTGTGAGTGATTCTCGGACTCTGATATTCCCTCGTATCTGTTGTACTTGACATAGACTTTAAATTTTCATCCCTTATAGTCTTTAAAAGACTTAATTTGAACTTGTTGGAATCTGCTGTTCTGTGGTTTTTCAGACTAGGCTGAGTGCAGGTCGGTCACTAGGTGGCGCTGCAGAGCTGTTCAGTGCTGAGGTGTGATCATGTAAACATTTTTAAATGCCAACGTGGTTTCCTCAGATCAAAACCAACTCAGATGAGACCAGCTCCAAACTGGTGTCACTTGACAACCAGACAAACTGGGGCAGACAGTGGGAAGCTGTTAAAAGCTCAGCTCGGGTTTGTTGGGGCTTTATTCCGATGATTGTTTAATAAACCTTATTTTCTGTTCATCCACATCGGTCAAGTACCAAATGTTGTTGTTGATGAATTTGAAATGATCTCTTCTAATTATATTAACGTGGATGTCTTAATAATAACATGAGCTGTAGAAACCCATGTGATCTGTGATTGGCTTCAGTCCCACGAGACCCTCAAAGTAGAAGAGGAACAGAAAACACGTGGATTGATTTACAGTATTTGTTTTGTTTGCATCGACCTTTACTTCCTCTCTGCTACAGGCTGACGTTTATTATTATAAATAACAAGTTTAATCAGCAATTTAACCTCAATATTCCTCACCTATAGCTCAGCGGTTTATCCTTTATAACAAGCTTTAAACATTTAGTTTATATATTCGTTTTTTATCCAGCCATAAAAAAATTTTTTTAAAGTAATTATTGTTTACCAAGGCCTGGAGGATATGGTCAAATATATTGGTGACATTAAAATGTTCGTATCAGTCGATATAGATAATTATCACGATAAATGTTGCATTATTATTTATTTTCACTTTAAAGACTGATTATTGCTCTTGAGAGAAAGTTGTGGTTTTAAACTCATATTTATGACAAACACTTGATAAACAACAAAACATTTTATAAATCTGAGGTCAATCAACAATGTGTTTAACCTCCTCAATGACCTTCACAAGGCAAAAGCAATATATTGATATATATATTGTTGCTATATTGCTCGTGAGGAAAATTCAGTTTCAATTATTATACAATGTTGATTAGTTGAGCGTCTGAATCATCAGTGTAGTTCACACGAGAAGAAGAGACTCAAGACATTTTCCTGTTCAAAACTAATATGATTGATAATTTGTTGCCACTGGTGTATTTAGAAACCACCATGAACCAGTACATTTCCACCACAGATACCTAGTAAACGCAGCCGTTTCCATCTCAGACCTCATAATTCTGACGTGACAGCAGGGAACCATCATGTTTAGTGATGGATCAGTAATGAGACAAAGATCCTGTGATGCATCTTGTTTCTAGAGTCTAGACTTTGCCCACAGTCTGTTTCTGCAACGCACATCACTTCTTTTGATCTGCTCATCATTTTGCCCACATGCAGGCCTCCTCTGCTGAGAAGTGAAACCTGCTCGTCCTCTTGAGAAGCGGGGGTGCAGCACGCCACTGCACGGTGGGCAGGATGAGAGAGTCGGGGAGGCTCAGAGTCACACGTACCAAAACATGAGAGCACCACACACCCACGAGCGGTTTCCTTACGATAAACAGGGCATCGAGGTTTCTGCCTCTCCACCGGCTCCTCAGCGAGTTGAGTTCAGTGGTTTAACAGGTGGTTTGCAAGGAGGCGGCGGGTTTGTCATTTAGCACCGAGTGTGTGATGGCTTTTGTTGTTTTGTTACTGAGGCTTGGACTGTTTATTTAAACACAATGATTAAATATTCCATTACCATCGTTTGAATTTTAGATTCACTCTTACTGCTCGATGGGGAACTTGTGTAGTTGTTATATATATATTATATAATTTAGAATTGGTAACTTGTTGTTTAGAAAGTTCTTGTGTTGCATTTAATTCCCTTTTAACAACTGTTGTGTTGAATCAAGCCTTTTGTGATACACAGTCCAAAATAACATCATAAATATATACTTATAATTTATCACAGGGTCAATCGTCTGCATTTAATTTGCAATTTTATCAAAACTAATTTGTATTAAATCTAGTTAACAAGATTAAACCAGTTTAACCATTGACTTTAAATTATAGAAATTGGTAAAATATTTCCTTGGGTTGACAGACTGTGAAGTAGTTCAACTAATTTCTGGAAAAAAATAGATTATTATAACTGAAACATATGGTAAACTTATAATTTGTAATACAAATGTAATAAGTTAGTATAAAAAAATGTAATGAGTGATTATAAAAAATAGAATAGAGTCACTTTATTACAATGTGTGGAGATGAAGGACTTTATGTTTTTAATATGATTCACGTAGAGAGTTTTACTTCAGAATAGATGATGAGTTTCATCTGTTCAGTATAATCACACTCGTGTGTTTGCTCTGTTTATATTAATATTTATTCTTCTGCAGCGAGAAACAAGAAAGACGTCGTCCGGTGAGAAAAGTGAAATAATCAACAAACCTCGGTTTCATCATAATTCACATATATTTATTCAGTGCACATATAAAACTGACATAACTTAATTGTTTTTTTTTGTTTTTCTTTACAGTACAAAATGCAGCTCAGACAAATTTTAAGATATTTACAATGTGTACTTAAAAAAAAACCTCAGTGAAAATATATTTTATTTCTTTACATTTATATACAGGTGGATAATCAGGAAAGTGTCCGGACAATGAAAACCAGCCGCTCACTGATCTGAGAGACGAGAGTATTCTTATCCTCCCTTCTCGTCTTTCTGGATTAAAAACAGTTGAGGTGAAGTTTCTCCCAAACAACAAAGCTCTGGAGACTCTTTCCTCAACGAGCTGGAGCATGAAAACTGCGATATCGAAGTTTGTTAAACCGAAAAAAAGGCGTCGACAAACCTCCACTTGTCAGATTTTACTGCTCCCACTCATTCATCATGTGTCGCTACATATGTTCGGGGACCTCCAGAGCTGCAAACCACCCAGAGCCAGCTCGCCATGTGTGACGTCTGCAGGAGCGTCTCCAGCCCACGGAGCCTGTGATGTCGGTGGAGGGGGGGGGTGGGGGGGGCGCTGACCAACACTCACATGGTAGAAATTACATGGTTTTGGCTGCAGAGTCTGGGTGTGGACGCTCCGTGTTTGTAACAACGTGTGATTACTCGCTGCACGCCGAGCGGAGATAAGGATAAATCTCCTGCCTCACTGGGCTCTGGGCTCGGGGCCCTCGTCTGTCAGATGCTCGGCCTGCTGGGCGGCACTTATCCACACGAGGTCTCTAACTTCATGGAGCCAGATGGAACTTCCTCTGACAAACACTGGCCCTGTTTTGTCCATATAGACAAATTTAATACTAGTTTTTCCACGAGATTAAAGTGTTTTTCCTGATCAAACTATCATAGAAACTGTTTAAGAAGCTTATTTCTTTTCTCCCAATTTGGACATTTATCACATATGTCGAGCTTATGTTTCCTCCTGAAGACAAAGAGAAATAACCGAAACTGTGACGCAGTGCAACTCAATACTTCAGCCCCTCTCAGCACATGTTCGTGGCCCCAGTTCTCAGTCTGAGTCTCTGCTCTCAGGGCAGAGCCGTGTGTCATGTCTTGCTCATCCTGGGGTAAATGGCCTTGATGGTCGAGGGTGTACAGTTCCCGGAGGACACGGTGGTCTCCAGCCCCTCCAGCCGGTGAGAGGCCGCGTCCGTCTTACTGGTGCTGCACTCCAGGAAGGGAATCCCGATCTTCTTCACGTGCCCGTCCTTGGTCAGGAGGCAGGGCCGGCACAGCAGCCGGATGATGGCCTTCCTCATGTCCTTGCTGGTCAGCGTGTAGATGATGGGGTTGAGGAGGGAGTTGAACATGGCGATGCCCAGGAAGTAGTCGGCCTTGAAGAGCACCTCGCAGCTTTTGGCCGGACAGCAGAAGTCCAGCAGCAGGAAGATGAAGAGGGGCAGCCAACACGCGATGAAGACCCCCAGGACGATGGTGACGGTCTTCAGCAGGGCCATGTACTTCTGTGACTTGCGGTAGAGGCCCTTCCTCTGGGGGACCGACGCCAGGTGCTGAGTGTTGGACTTGACGATGCGGAAGATGCGGACGTACAGCACCACGATGGACATGAGGATGGCGCTGAAGACGGTGATGCAGAAGAGGATGTAGCTCTTGGCGAAGAGCGGCAGGACCGTGGAGCACTGGTCCAGCTGCCCCATGCAGTTCCAGCCCAGGACGGGCAGGACCCCCAGGAACACGGACAACACCCAGCTCGCCCCGATCAGGGCGAACATGCGGCCCTGCTTGTCCCCCTGGTACGGCTTCATCCTCACCATGGTGACGTGGCGCTCGATGGCGATGGCCAGCAGGCTGATGACGGAGGCGGCCAGCATGATGAACACCCCCCCCCTTCCCTCAGGAACCACAGCACCGGGGTCAGGTTCAGCGTGTTGGAGCCGGATGCGATGAGGTTCACCATGTAGGTGAAACCGGCGAGCAGGTCGGAGAGGGTCAAGTTGCCCAGGAGGTAGTACATGGGCACGTGGAACTTCTTGTTCTTCCAGATGGCGATGAGCACCACGGCGTTCTCCGCCACGATGAGCAGGCAGACCAGCAGGAAGGCGATGGCCTCGGGTTTGAGTCCATCCGTGTACTTGTTCTTATTCAGCTTGCCCGTGTAGTTGTAGTGCTCTCGGATGACGGAGTTGCTCTGGTACTCACGAAACATCCTCAGCAGGTTTCCGGAGGACGGCAGCACGGGCATCTCCGACGGGCCCACGGCAGCGTAGGCAGCGTGGGACATATCCGTCATTTCTTTATTATTTCCCACAAGTCAGTGCTTCTGTTTGTTCTTTTCTTGTTTCTTGAATCAGATCCACAGACGGTTTCTCATATAGTCCTCAGGTTGTGCATTATCTCTTCCTTCTCCGGATGTGAAAGTTTGAAAACCAGACTCACACAGCTGCTTCGGGGGAAAGTTCCGTTTGAAGCTAGGAAATAGGATTTCCTGTGGTTTGAGAATTCTCCTCCTTTTTTAAAAAAAAAGAAAATGAGACTGTTCGATGCCCGGGCTGCGCACCAGGGGGCGATGAGAGCGAGTCTGCGTAAAACCAGAGGAGAAGAAAGTGAGTGGCAGGAAACAAACACGCCAGGAAACATAGAATTTAAATAAAAGCAGCAGCGGTCCTTAACAGCCAGAGACCACAGAGGTAATTAACACATAATTGCGATCTTATCAATTTGAATAATGAGGTTTGGGGGGGGTACCCTGTGATAAGGGAAGTGGCGACTCCGAGAAATAACGTTTTTTTCTTTTACGAGGAAAAATTTAAAGCTGAAACATTTAAACCCTGAAAGTTTAAATTTGAGCTTAAGTTTAAAATTTAAGAGTAAAACGAAGAAAGTTTAAAATCGGAGCCTGAGTTTTAATCGAATATTTTCCTTAATCTTAGATTCAAAACAAGATATTCACCCGCAGCTTATTACTTCCCATTCATGCGTAACTATGCGTAAATACGCATTGCACATCCAAACCGGGAATTCGGAATTATAAAGCTTAACCAGACGGATAAATGGCTCATAGGAAACCGAGAAATGGTTCAGTAAATGTTTGACTATGAAGTTTAACATCACATTCATCCATACTCGTGCGTAAAAGTCGCCCGTGGCACCGCTCTGACGTCTCCGAGCGGCACCGCCTCACTTCACGACCCCCGTCCCCCGAACCGAATCGGACCAACACGATAGAAAGAACATTCAACCACGCACCTGTAAAACTTTGTAAATATCCAGAGAGGCTTCGCAGCAGCGGAGGAGAGAGCAGGACGCGAGGCTCCGTGGGTCCGCGCGCACCGCAGTGTGATGTGCGAGTGGAGCAGGGCAGGACTCGACACGCAGAGGGTTGGTCCTTAGTGATTGTGCCCTTCAACAGTTCTCTCTCCCTCCTTCCCCTGCATGACCCCTTACAACACTGTGCCCCTCAGGAGGATCTGGCTCCATGACAGATTATGAGATTCTGTTTTGCTTCTTAGGAAGAAAGTGAGATTTGCTCCATATCAGTTTGCCCTCAGGTGCTTGATCCTTCCAGGAGTAATTACGGTTGCAGGTCGTTGCATGGCCTGTGGATCAGGTTTGTCAGATTAGTTAGAAATCTGTCTCTCCCAACCGGTTGATATGAGAGAAACGAGTGAGCTCAAAAACTGCAAAAAGCCACAAGTTAATTCGCTGGTGGAAAAATAGTAATTTGTGAGTGTGTGGTGTGGTCGGGGCCTGTTGAGCAGAAACCCCACGTTTCAGAAAATAGCTTCACTCCTATAGGCCTCATCTGTAATTATCTTAAAGCTGAAACATGAAAACAGAAAAAACACTTTTATTTGAGGACATACATGGGATTTTTTTATTCAGTTTCCGAGAACATGTGAGGAAACAAACGACTGCTCCTCTCTCTCTTCCTCCGGGATCGTTTTGTATGCGAGTGGTTAAAGGTGTTAAATAAATTAGGATAACTAATGTTTGTCCCGACTGTGAATCAATGAGTTTAACGACATCTCCGTCTAATTCACTATCTCATTAGCAAACACTACTGGAGAGAGAGAGATAGAGATCACAGCAAGAGTCTCATCATTAACCCCCCCCACCCCCCCCCCACCCACTACCTTGGACTGATTACCCTCTTAGACATTCTGTCGGTTCATCGGTTTGTTGATCAACAGAAACTGTTTTGATTTATATGTGGATATAAATCTCCACTAAGGCCCAAGAGTCTCCCAATGAAAACACATGTAACTTCACTAGATGCAGATGTTTTATGTGAATTGGCATCAAATCACATAATAACTCATAAATATCAGTCGTTTAAATATGCCTGATGGTTTTTTTATTATCTAGTCTCATGAATTGTTCAAGGAAAATGCTGAAAAAGAGAAAAAAAACATTCCTGCAAACTAACAATCAAACAAAGAGATAAAAACATGATCTGGAATATTTTTTAAATGTTTACTTTGTTTTTCTTCTAATAGTTTTACCCATAATGCTGCATGTTTGACTTTGAGACCTCATAATTCCACCTGTAAAGATAAATGACTCAATCTTCCTTTTTGTTCAGTTCAGTTTAACTCTAGTAGAAACATGTCCAGGCTTTTCTCCCTGAACAGTGACAACAACATGGATCATCTCGAACTGTTAAGGTGACATTTCTGGAGCAGAGCAACGGGGAAATGACGTACAGGCCGAGGGCGGGCGAGCGCAGCCTGGACGTGGCCGCCTCTAAACAGGAAGCTGCCTCATTGTGCCTCGAGAGGAGAGGGATATCCTTCAGAGAAACACAGATGAAGTCATCGGTGGGAATGGAACTCGGGGACGAGGGAGAACTGAGTCGACACGGTGACGTGCAAAACCACAACCTTGAACGACTGACTCACTCCCTCACCTCCTGGTAATGGGGCAGAGTATGTGCTGGGTTCTGTTTTACTGGGAGAGACTCGCTCCTGTGTGGTCTCCCCTGCAGGTGGAACGTTTGAAGTCTATTTCTCTCTCCTTTACATCAACAGAATTTGACTTATTTTAGCTGCACACCTGCTGCTCTGGGGTCAGTGTCCCAGTCAGTGATTTGCAGCAGCAGCAGCAGCAGCGTCCCTCTGACTCGCCCCGCTCCGTCCTCCCTCTCCTCCCTCTCCTCCCTGACGCCCCACCCCAAGTGATAACCAGGTCCCGACTGCTCTTCTCTCTGTTGGGGCCAAGTGGCAGTTACCCCCCGCGGTGAGCAGCTCTCAGTGTGTAGCCTCTGATAAAGTTAACACACAAAGACATGACAGCAGGACTCTCCTCTCTCTCCACCACCCCTTCCCCCCCACCCCCACGCCCCTGTAGGGATCTGCTCCGTCACTGCTCCTTCCCCCCTCAGGCCGCCAGGAAAACCGAGCCCAGTCTGGACCCACCCAGTCGGGGGGTGGGGGGGTGGGGGGGGGCTGGGGGGGGTCCGTGTGCACGTTCAGTCCAACACTCCTCACTCTCTGGCTCGTGGGGTTGTGTTCCCGTGACGTCGATGTGCCGACAGAAAGGAAGTCAGTCGCTCTGCTGTTGTCGTGTCGACTGACTCCCGTTTGTGTTGACTCTGTTTTCGTCTGCTCCACTTGTCTGGCTGCTGTTTGTCTAGTGACGGATGAGATGTTATTATAAACCTTTAGGAACAGGTTGTGTACTTCTTGTTTCCGACGTTGCTTCATTTTCCAAAATCCATGTTAACGCCCAAACACCTGAGGCTACGTCCATATGTCCCAGTTTGGGAGGAGACGTCTAATCGTTCTTCTCTGAATCTCCGGAGCAGCGATGACACCAGATGTACCCGTAGCAGAGTTTACGTGTTTCAAAACAAAAGCGTACCAGCGTGACTGTGGCTTGACACCTGTTGCATTCTGGGGGTGTTAGTCGAGGCCCCATATGCTGCAAAAACTCACACCTGGATCTGTGAGTCTCACCTTCTGCTTACAGTTAAATATCACACACGGCCTCCCGGCGTAGTTCTACTTCACACACGCAGCAGAGAGGCAGTCACACCTTTTCAATTCAGACGACCAGTTGTGTTGGGACATTGTGTGTAGAGTGTAGAGCCGGGGTCACACACACTTCGGCAGCTCGCCGAAGAAGAGCCGGTCGTCTTTATGTCAAATGAATCATCAGAGTTTTGAGAACTATGAAGTTTATTTGCTTTTTTTGTCGAGAGTTTGAGGACAACGAAGATTCACTGGGACTGGAAGCAGAAGAGAAATCCACCCACCGACTTCTAAATGTTTTTAAAATATGCTTATGATGGTTGTATTACATTTCTGAAGAAAGCGATTTGGCTTCAAAGCTCACATTTACTTTTGTTGGTGGCTGCTAAGCTTTATTCATTTTTGAGGTGCTTTTATTGTGAATGTCCAACCTCCTCCTCTGTTCTCCTGTAACTGTCGCAGTCTACGGCTTTTATTTTGAAAATCCAAGCTTCCAAACCCTCCAAACCACTTCTGACTCAGACTGGTCACATATTAGAGATTAACAACTTGTCCATGTGTATGTTGCATGTAGGGTGTAGTGGTACAGTATGTAGCGGGGGGCGTGGTAATCTCAATCAGCTGCAGTTAAAGGTTCCCCACAGTGAAGCTAACGGCTCTCAAATCTGGCTCATAACTCGAAGCCTGTGAGGAACATGACCCAGATGTTTCTGCTGTGATGGGAGGAAACACCTGATGTCAAATATGTGTCAGTGACGTGAGTAACAGACGTGGAAAATTCTCCTCGCACCTGAAAATCCAGGTTTTGGTTGATATCAGAGTGGATGAAGGATTCTGGTGATACAACCGACGCAATGATTCATTTCTATTAGTTTAGAAACGACACAGAAGGAGAAGAATAAAGATTAATGTGTAAAAGAATTAGTAGAATTGGGCCTTTATGCGTCTCTCTTGACCATTTTCGAGGTTTGCTTTTCAAGAAGCGGATCCACGATGATTTAGAAAGAAGAAGAGAGAAACCTGTTGTGCATATAAACTAATGTAGTGTCCGGCCGCCCAGAGGTTTATGGGAAACCCCAGGAATAGCTCGTCTTTGTGAAAGTCCAGCTTCTCATGCCTCGGTGTTCCTGGTGCAGCTGTGCAGGGCAACAACCTCCCTCTCTTCTTCTAACTCAGCTGGAAACGAGGAGAACATGTGTAGATGCTGGAGCTGCTCTCTCTCTCTCTCTCTCTCTCTCTCTCTCTCTCTCTCTCTTGCTGCAGTCTCCAGTCTCCAGCTGCTCCGTCTGCCCCCTGTTTGTTGTTCCCTTCTTTTCTTCTCCAACACGACCTAATGTCATTCCGATTCAGATTGGACAGAACCCAAGTCGGGCGCTCGAGCCGTTTCTCCTGCTCCTTCATTTGTCGTCTCTGTCATGCAAACAGATGCAAATCTTTAAACGGCTGTAAAACAGTGACATTTACATACTTTGCTTTATGTAGCGGTTCTGTGGAATGCGTGGAGCCTTTCAACAGAGCTGTCCGTCTCACAGCGTTCAGCTCGGGTCCGGGCCTCGGGTTTTACGAGCTGAACACACACCAAGAGGTTTTTTCTTTTGTGTCGAAGCCAAAGAGCATAAAAAAAAATTCAATATTTTTCCCAAGTGGATGTTTGAGTCTTGAGGCTGATGAAGATTTGTTGTCTAAAGCTGCTAAGGGGGGGGGGTTTTCTGGTGCAAGTAAACACAGGAAGAAGCTGCCATTCACGACAAATTTAATCAGACGTACACCCAGTGTGCGTGAATGTGAGTTGTGTCTATACGCAAACACAAACATCCTCATTTCCTGTGTAAACCTCCATCGGTTCTCGCCCCAGTGAGCTGGCACGCTGCAGCTCCGGCTCTTTCCAAACGGCACAGAAATGATTTGTCCGGTCATTTTCTGCTTATTCCCTGAATTTGTCTCGGCTCACTTTACATCTGTGTTTATTAAAATCCACCGTGGCATCGCCGAAACCGAATCCCGCAAACTCGCCCGAGCTGCGTTCTGGTTCCGAGCGCCAGGATTCTTCTGGCCTGAAAAGAGAGGAAATCAACGTGTTATTTATTATTAAAGGAAAAGGGCTCATGTGATCCACTTGACAACGAGTGTTTGACCCATTAGTCAGGAAGCCACTGGTTCTGCTGGTGGAATTAGCCGTGGTCACATTCAGTGGTTCGACGTGTGTTTGTGTTTGTGGTTATTTTCAAGAAAAGGCCTCCAGCAGCTTCTCTTTCCTAAAGAGGCCGGTTTAATATCCTTGGAAATGCTGATTTTCATGAGAGTTACAGGAGGAGATTACGATCACCCTTTAATTAAGTAAATATGAAGCCATCCAGCTGCTTAGATGAGCACATGATAAAGAGTGGAAACCGCCTGAAGTCAGAAATACAATCTGCAAACACATAAGAGGCTCAATGGAGACATGAACTCTGGGAAACGTCCGGAAAACTGCGTCCGAACAGTTCGTTCAATTGAGATTCTTCGGTTCAGACTCGTTCACGTCAATATGGAAATGTGGGAACATTCAGACGAGGGGGTGGAGCCTAAAGAGCAGCAGCAGGAGGAGGCAGGACATGACGCCCAAATTCGGTAAATAAGTTTGTTTATGGCACGTCCACCCTTATCGGCCCTTTATTACCAAAGGGCTCTGGAATCTCAATGTCTTTCCGAGTTGACGTCAACGTCTCCTGAGATATTTGTCTTCTTTAGTTTCTTCCAGTTTGTGTTGGAAACGTCATCAACTCGCCCACTCGGTCGAATCTCCGGACATTTTTCAGATATTCGAACAAGGGGCCAGTGGGAAAAGTTCGGGAAAATGTCTGGAACAGAAGCAGCTCTACAAGTGGAATTGACTTTCTAATCTTAACCTGATGTTGAGATGAAGTTATCTGTGGAGACCCCCCCCCCAAAAAAAAACCACTGGCCTCATCGGAGTCCTCCACAACCTTTCCATAAATCTATAATCTTGTTTTACACATTGGTTTTGTGTGTAAAAAAGATGTCCTGAGCTTCAGAGGTGTGTTTTACGATGCTGACCCGGAGCCAGGCTGTTTCCCAGTGTTCCCAGTCTCATGCTCAGCGCAGCCAACAGTATTTAATGGACGTGACACGAGAGCGGAATCAACTCTCTCATCTCCCGCTCTGTTAAAAGTGAGTCAGTGTGTAAAATCTTTAAACTATTCCTTTCAGCCGTGCTCCTGTTTTCCTCTTCAAACCATGGAAGGCTTTGTTTCCCTTCCTGGTTTTTCCCTCATTCCCACATTCAACCCCCACTCTCCCCTCTCCCTCCACCCTTTAACCCTCGCGCTGCCCCACATTCTCTGATAAGCCCCCCCCCCGAAGAGGCACAGGGTCAGTTTGATAAAGAAGCTCTCTCTCCTAATAGGGCGTCTCTTTGTTGGGGTTTTAAATTATTCTTTTCTCGATCCAAAGCCCAAACTAGAAAAAGCCACAAACGCACGATCATGTGAAAACATTTCCTTATTCCTAAAATATTTGATCCTTCACATGAGTTTTGTCGTTTATGATTCCTCTGGCTCTCCGGCAGCGGTCGCTCATAACGTAATACATATGTCTTTATTTCCACGGTCGTTTTTTTTTCTTCAAGTGAGGTTGAGACGTGAATGGGCAGTTTCATGAAAGCTGGTTTTGTTCGTGAAGCGGCGGTTTGGGATGAGTTCATCTTGGAGGACGGAGTGGAAGAAAGAGAGAGAGAGCATTCCCACATGAGTGGGCGGGCAATGACGTGCTGCATGGGTGGGGGTGAGTCATGAGAATTAGTACCCGGGCCTCTGTGAGATTTATTCAAACTTCTTCAATTACAGACGCACCAGCACCAGCAGCAGCGGCCCAGCAGCCCCAGTCAGGGGTCAGGTTCTGGGAAGAGTGGGAGCGGAGGTGTGCGATGACGATGTCAGGCGGTGGGGGGGGGAATCCACGATCACTCTCAGGGAAACGAAACTCGGCCTTTGTCTGTGCTTCGGGGGCTGAAGAAGTCCTGTGTGTGTGTGTGTGTGTCTGTAGTTGTTTAGTAAAAAAACACCAGAAAAGCTCATTCACTGGGTTTTATTTGCAACGTTTCCCAGGACAAAGTCGTAAATGACTCCCACCAGGGTGTTAGTCAGTGGATAAAAACCTACGATACATGTATATAAAGGAAGTCAGGCTGCAAACAGGTTGGGGCAGATTAGTAACACAATAGCTGATCTAATACCGATGCAGGAAACGTCACATATTAGCCGAAAGGAAGGATAATAAACGGAGTCTGTCACTGCTGCAGTCAAAGAGGTAGAAGTCATTTTACGGTGCTTAGCGTGATGGTTAAAAATACCACATTACAACACTCCATTGTCTACACTCAATAGCTGTGCCTCTCGCCGGCCAATCAACACACACACATTTCTGTTGTCGGAGCTTTTTACTTCCTAGTGAAAATACGTCTGTGAGTTTCACAGACTCAGGATCAGAACCCACAGGCCAGAAGGATTTCTGTGTGAGAGGAGGTTGATAATAAAGTGAAATATGAGTCTGTGTCGGGCAGATTGTCGTCAGCGAATGATTACGCTCATTATTCTTTACCAAATGCAATTGAACACAATGGCTTCCTGAATACTTTGGCTCGTGACCTCTTAAAACAAAGCTTTTGTTTTTCTTTGTTTGATTAGGTTGCATTTATCTACAGATTTTGAAACTATTAAGCAATTTACCAAAAGGAAGGAAGAAGCCGTTAGAAATATCCCCCAGCGTTTGCATGTCTCCACCGACCAGTGCAGTTTCAGTCAGCAGAACTATTTTTCCAGATCCCTATGAGGTCACAGTGACCTTTGACCTTTGACCTTTGACCACCAGACTCAAATCAGTTACTCTTTGACTGCAGGTGAACACGTGTAACACATTTGAAGAAACACCCTCATGGTGTTCATGAGATATTATGTTCAAAAGGTCAAAAGAAGGTGCTTTGTGAGGTCACAGCGACTGTTACCTTAAACCTTTTTATCACTAAATTATAATCAGTTCATCAGTGAGTCAAACTGAATATTTGAACCAAGTTTGAAGAAAATCCCTGAAGGTAATCTGGAGATATGATGTTCACAAGGCTGAGACAGAAGGACGGACATAACAAATAATGATTATTATGATCAATAGAAAATAACGATTCTGGCAACTGGCGCATTATGATGCATATTAAATGTCTGTGTTTTCATGGATACAAAAATTTGCGTACTATCATTGTTGCGTGCAAAAAGTCTGAGCGACAGTAGCTGAGGTCAGCGAGCGGTCAGCTGATCCTGGAGCAGTGATGGATGGATTTGCGGCTCCGGACTCAAACCACCGGCTCGTTTCTATCACACTCAGAACATCTTTCACGGGTTGGTATTAAATTTGGCTTCTCCAGCGGATCCAGTGGAATTTAAATCCCTGTGTGTCCTTTTTACATAACGTAGCAGAGATTCTTCAGAGGTCAACCCTGTGAAGAAACACAGATAATCTGAGCCACAACATTTCACTTCAAAAATCCCACTTATTGAATTACTTTATATTTGTTTAGAAGATATTCTGTGATACGACAAAAACAACAAACTTCAGAGACTCGTACCGGCGCTGTGACGTCTCTCTGCTTTTATCTGAGACGCGTTTTCTTAAAAGTAAATATAAGACATTGTCCCGTAGTGGCTCCAGAAAAAGGCAGAGCAGAAACCCTTCATTACGAGCTCTGTGAGTGCGGTGTGGGCCCCTGCAGGGGAAACCAGGCTCCCTGGCTCACCCTGACCATCAGAGGCCAGGCCGGGGACGGCTCACTGATCCTGTACTTAACTGACACCAAAAGTATTGTTGTTCCCTCTCTGGTTTCATGTGAGTCGGTCGTAAAAAGCCCCAAAGAGAAAGGGAGGCTCCGTGGATGGGTTTTAAAAGTTTGTGGGCGTCAGACTTTCTCTTCCAGCATGTGGAGTGTGTTTTATCAGATAAGTCTCTGTAATAAGCAGAAGATAAGGATGATTGTTTTTAAATCACCGGGTTGTAAAGGAGCTCTCTCTCTATCTGGTTGCAGGGCTTTGGGATCAGGGATGAGTTTTAGGTCTTTATCCAAACTGTAACGTTTTAGTTTGACAACAACAAAATGCTGCAAAATGTCCCAGAGTTTTCAAACTGAAGCGGGACCAGCAGCGTTTCCTGAACCTCTTGTCCTGCGTCACGCGTGTTCTGTTGCTCTGACTCTCCTTCCTATGTCGTATCCTGTGGCTGCAGAAAGGTATAATCGCAATAAGCCCGTGCACGTAACTCACAGAACAGGTCATCTCTCCCTGGCACCCGTTGGCCCAATAAACCTTTTGCTGCAGGAAGTGAATTGCACAACATTTTGTGGGTTCTCGTGTTTTTATTGGCTGACACAGCTCAACCTCTGGAACCTATTAAAAACCAGCTCGGCCGGCGCACACACACACACACTCACACGTTTACTTGTAAAGCGTGCTCACACACACACGTTGTATAGCGTGTGTGATTATCGCACATACTGTACACACACCTAGACACACCCTGTGGCACTGTGTGAAACTCCGGTTATTGAACTTGTCTGCAGGCTGCACGCTTGATTCATATGTCAGAGGGGATTTAGTTAAAACACTTCATCTTCACTTTTATCTTCACAACACATGTCACACACACACACACACACACAGACACACACTCACACTCACACGCAAACAGCTGATCTCATCACATTTCTCAGTAATTTCTACAAGAAGGAAATGAAACATTATTCCCACGCGATGTGAAGTCAACTGTGCCGATTTGACAATATTTATAAAGCTGCTCTCAGACCCGCTCTGATCTCTGGACGTTTCCCCGAGGGGCTTCAGGTGAGGACACGAAGATCTGAGTCAGTTGCTTCAGACTGTTTTTTGCAGAAGTTGTCCTGCAGCCTGGTGACAATGTCCAAGTTCATGTGAGAATCCAGCAGGAAAATGTCCAGAGAATTCAAAGTGGACGTGTTGATGAAGTTTTAAACGTCTGTGGGGTGTTATTGATATATCGGTGTCTTCTGATATGGAAGAGCCAGTTGTTGGACCCTTGTCGCTGTGATTGATGTTTTTTTCTCTGTGGAATCCAGGTAGCACCTAGGGGGCTGAAATCATGGAAATTGGGAGGCGGAGTTATTGTTGTTTTTGATGCCCTGCATAAAAAATCAATATAATAACTCTTAGATAACATCATCCCAAATGCCGAAATAAGTAGAAGAGGGGAACCTGGGTGAGGTTTGCGGCTTTGTGACCCCCCCCCCCAAGAGGAGTGGCGCGCTACGGCGGGGGACGTGGGAGGCGGTGAGGAGGGGGGACAGGGCAGGAGCCCGGGGGGCAGGAGGCGGAACGTGCGCAGGACGCAGGGGTGTTCCGGTCGGGGGCGGTCGGTGTGAGCGCGCCGCAACTCGGTGCTGAAGGGCAGGAGTTTTAACAATAGGTGGAGGGGTGTGTCAACTGTATAGGCTATTGGTATCTGGGTGGTTTGCTAGATTTTGAGAGTTAGGTATTGTTAAGGTCGGGTATATTTTTTGTTTGGTAATAAAATGTATACATCTTGTTTTATTTTTATTCAAAATTACTGACTTGTATTTCTTTGAATTATTTTTTAATATCATATATCTGATACTCCCCCACCCCCCGGATATTATATCATCTCTCGTGTGGTTTGGGTTGTGTGGAGGGGGGGGGGGAGGGGGGGGGGGTGCGGGGGTTTGAAAGAAAAGTGCCGCATAAAAAGAAAAATTCCTGCTGTTTTTGTGCACTTGACAAGGCCTTGATAGAAGTACCACCAAATAAAAATAAAACCATAACAGAATTAGTGTTTCTTTCTTCCGAGGTACAAAACAACCCCAATTTATAGGATCTATGTCGCCGTAGGAAATAAGGAAAAACTGAGATGATCTGGAAAAGTTCCACACATGTGTTCTGCACAAAGCCGCAAGCAAAACTAATTAGACCCACGACGACACGCCCATTCATGAAAATGACCAACCGATTCAGGAAAAACTGAAACCCAGGTTTTTAGCATTGAAAAAAAACGTGTTTGAATTGGAGAAAACTCTTGAATTTGAAAGCAGCTGAAAAACTACCTAGAACACCAATACTGAGACCAAAAAACCATTGAACCAAGAAAAAAAAACATAAGAAAAAATTGATCTCCATGCAAGACAGCCCGGGTTAGCCTCTTAGCTGGACCATTACAAATGGTGAATAGACGTCTATAGAGCCCTTGATTTCGACACCCACCCAACCCCTCCCCACCCCACGCCGCCGGTATGCCAGCACACAATATTGCCATATGTGCATCACGAGACACACACACACGACAATGACATCGGTGAAACTGCACCAAAGAAGTGAGTGTGACATATTGGGGAATGTCAACTGATACAATAAACAATTGGGGAAAGAATGAACAAAACAAAAAAAAACAGACAAACAACAAAAAAAAAAAGAACGATAAACAAAAAAAGAAGAAAAAAACAAAAAAAAAAACAACAAAACGAAAAATAAGAGGGAAAAAAAGAACCAGGGAAAGGGGATAATTGAAAGAAAAGGAAAAAAGCAAAACCCACCGCCAACCTAACCCCCAGCCCCCGCCGCCTCCCGCACCCCCCGACTGCCACGGCCCCCTCCCCCCCCTCCCCCCCCCCCCCCCCCCCGCCCCCCCCGCCCCCCCCCCCCAGCCCCGCTCACCCTCTGAATCTCCCCGCCAATATAAGAAGAAACTTAGTGACTTTTATTGGAGTTTGGGTGAATGAAAGTTGTAGAACAACGAAATTTGTACTTTGTCATCTGTTGGTCAGATAAGATAAAGAAATAAGAAGACACAACGGCAGCTTCTAAAGAATAAGCACCCCCACAGGGACACCAAGAAGGAACGGATCAACGAACCCACATTCAGGGGCCGGACCTAAGGAAAAGAAGAAGGAGCGCACCAGTACACCATACACATCAAACTGACAGACCAGAAGCCATCGACAAATACGTGGCGCAGAACAACACGGAGTAAGGCAACAACGCAGCAACTTTTTTTTTCTGGTGGGGTGTTGCTCTCGTGACAGCACAGGGGAGCGTAAAGACAAGCAACAGAAAAGCAAGCCGCTCCAAGGAACAGACGTTTAGGGCGGAACAAGAGAAATCCCCACATTCCCTGCTGGCCCGACGATCACCCGGCACTATGCTCCCCATCCCCCCAAACACTAACCGGGAACCTCCAGCCACGCTGTACACGGAGGGCATACCGGGGGTGGGACGAGGGCGCACAACGGCCTTGTTAGGCGTGCCACGACACCAACGCGGCCAGAAAATGAGTATGTGGGGGCGGGAGGAGTTCGCCGCGGTAGGGGTTTCGTGTTTGGATTTGTCTCGAGGAGGTTGTTCCTGACTTTTCTGGGTCTGGGCGGTGGGTTGCAGGAGTTGCCTGTTTGAAAGCGGGGGGAAGGGTGGTGAGTGCGGGGGGAAAGCAAAGTGAGCGGGGGTGTGGTAGTAGGGTGGGGGGGAACAGAGAGGGGGGGGGGTAGGGGGGAGGGGGGGGTGAGTTCCAAGGGTGGGTGGGGGGATGCGTGGGGTTTTGGTTTTTATTTGTTCCTGTATTTTCCATGTTTTTTAAACGTTTTCTTATTTCTTTATTTTGTAGTCTCCCGGTTCAAGTGTTGGAGGTGCTGTGTGTTTTGATGTTGTGTTTCTGTCTTATTTTGGAGTCTGCTTGTGTTTTCTTTTTGTTAGGACGTTTCGCTTGAATGTGAAGTTCGGTAGTTTCTAAAGTGTGTATTAAAGGAAGGATGTTGTGGTCCGTGTGTGATGAGGTGGGGGTGGTAGTTGGTGGGGATGAGGTGGGGTTGGTGAGAGGAGTGGTAAGTGCGTACAATGTTCGGGGTGAGGTGGGGGTTGTCATGGAGAGAGAGGTGTTTGGTGAGAGAGGGAAGTGGGTGTATAACATATTGCGAGGAAAAAGGGGGGAGGGGCGTGTAGTCGGAGGGGACGAGGGGAGGCGCTGTTAGTGTCGGCGGACCGGTGACAGTAGTAAAGGGGGGTGGGCGTGGAGTGTGGCACGTGGGTGGCCGTGTGGTGGGCTGGGGGTCCCCCCCCGGGACCCGGGAGGGGGGCGGGGGGCGGGTTGGTTTGTGCTTTTTCCATTGCCATGATCGGGGGCTTGGTTGGAAAGGAGGATCCGACGGAGGAGGGGGTTCTGTGGTGTTACTGTAGGTTGAGGTTTTTTTTTGTAATGGCCCCCACCCTACCCCTGCCGTCTTGCTGTGTGTTTGGTAGTCTCCTACTCTACCTAGGCTGGATTTTGATTTTACAGTGATTGACTACTGGGTGTGAAGGGTTAATATACTATTTCTCAGTGAGGTATTCCCACCTCTGTAAAATAATAAAAATAAAACAAAAATTAAAGAAAAATTAAAAAGATAAATATACAAACACAACTCACCTAGTGACCAGCGCGCAACGATCCCTCCCCCCCCTGGTATGCCGTTACGTCCTAAAATGTATCATATTTCAGCGGCTTGTTCGAGATCTCAGGCTGTCTGTGATGGATGTTTTTTTCATACGTAGCCTACGCTTTTAAACCGCTGTATGTATATTACGGGCTCGTAGACTGTTGTTGACATGTGCTTGTACTCCCTCTGGGCTGCTTCGGTGTCGAAGGGTCCGTGAGCGTCTCGAGTGTGTAAGCGGTGGCCTGAATTTCCTACGTCTCCCTCAGGCCTACGTAGTGATTTTGACAGGTATGTCACGCAATAATATCCCCTAGCCTGTAGCGATTCCGCACCCCCCTTTCTCCCTCGTTACTCTCTCTAGTATCAATTTTTTGCTTTTCCACCTTAGTTTTCACACTTTATATTTTTTTATTCACTTCCAGATTAAAAAATTCTACACTACATACTACTTCCCACCACCCTAAATAACATC